>CAUYLG010029863.1:0-37521 GCA_963573385.1 Cacajao melanocephalus | reverse complement strand
AGAACACTCTGCTCTGCCTGACTCTTCAGGAAGGTCTGACATTAGCCAGGCCGGCCCGCAGACATCCAGGGGCTTAAATGCCTCTCTGTGGTGCTGTGCTCCGATGGTCACCCTCCTTGTCCACCTTCATGTTCCACTTTCTCACCTGGTGCTCTGTTTAAGTTCTTAGAAGTTGTGAGAAGAACAGAGGAACCCTAAAAGCCTTTGACCTGCCTGGTAAGTGCACGAAAGATGCTGGCGCCTGTGCCTCCCCTCCTTGCAGTGGCTACTTGAAAGGGAGTGGCCCCTGTACTGTAAGCACGTGACCTGCTTGACCCCGTCAATCAGATGATTCACTCTCCTCACCCTGCCCCTGCTGGTATACAATAAATAGCACGTCCAGGCATGTGGGGCCAATACTGGACTCCGCGCCTTGGTAGTAGTGGTCCCCCGGGCCCAGCTGAATTCTTTTCTCTGTGTCTTGTGTCTTTCTTTCCTGTGATCTATCATCTCCACGCACAAAAGAACACCCACTAGACCCTGCACACGCCCACCTGTCTTACCTGTCGTAAGCTTCCTTGAGGTCCCTGGCCAGCTTGCACTTGGGCAGGATGTGATGGAATGGGGACTGAGGACCTTCATTTCCTACAAGAATCACAACATAAAATTTGCAGCTCTCAAAGTAAGGAAACTTTTCTTTTTGAGACGGAGTTTCACTCTTTTCTGCCCAGGATGGAGTGCAATGGCGTGATCTCAGCTCACTGCAACCTCTGCCTCCCAGGTTCAAGTAATTCTCCTGCCTCAGCCTCCCGAGTAGCTGGGATTACAGGAGCGGGCCACCACATCTGGCTAACTTTGTATTTTTAGTAGAGACAGGGTTTCACCATGTTGTCCAGGCTGGCCTTAAACTCCTCACCTCAGGTGATCCACCCGCCTCAGCCTCCCAAAGTGCTGGGATTACAGGTGTCAGCCACCGTACCCAGCCAGAAACTTTTATAAGCTAGAATAGAAAAAATCTTTAAAAACAAGTTTACCTCAAAGGTAATTTTAGGTAACTTTAAACCAAACTTCTGGAAACTCCTCACTTCTTTTTTTAAATAACATCTGTTCATCATGCAAACTAAAATTAGACCTAAGACTGCTTTGTTCAATCATGATTATATGGATTATTTGTATTTAAGCTTCACCACTGCCCCTCCCAACCTTGTAGTCACAGGCACTGCAGGGGAAGCCATTTCACTGCTCCCTCCTTGCAGGCTTCTCTGTGACCAGCAGGCCCCACCCTCTCTCTCCATTATCCGGTATTTGCAGGCGGCGTCCTACTCCTCCCCCTCAAGTGTGTATGCTAATGCAATTTACTTTTCTGGCTGAAAAGTTTTTTTTTTTAAGACAGGGTCTTGCTCTGTCACCTGAGCTGGTGTGCTGTGGAGCAATCATAGCACACTTCCGTCTTAACTTCCCAGGCTCAAGCGACACTTTCACCTAGCTGGGACCACACATGTGTACCACTAGACCTGCTAATTTTTTAATTTCTCATAGAGATGCGGTCTCGCTATGTGGCCCAGGCTGGTCTCAAAATCCTGGACTCAAGTGATCCTTCCGCCTTAGCCTCCCCAAGTGCTGGGATTACAGGTGTGAGCTACCATATCCAGCCAAAAAGTCTTTTATTCATCCTTTTTCATAAATTTCTAACAAAATATAGACAAAATAATTTTTACTTCCTGTGATAAAGTCACAGACTCTAATAAGATAATGCTCAAAAAAACAAAACTTTTAGATTATTATCACAATTATAATTAGCACATAATTGGCCAAAACAGAAATATATTATAAATTTTGACAGATAAATGTCAAACGTAAGTTTTTTGTTTGTTTGGCTTTGTTTTCTGAGACTCCAGGGTCTCACTCTGTCACCCATGCTGGAGTGGAGTGGTACAATCTCAGCTCACTGCAACCTCTGCATTCCAGGGCTCAGGTGATTCTCCCACCTCAACATCCCAAGTAGCTGTAAAGGCACATATGACCACGCCTGGCTAATTTTTGTGGTTTTTTTGGTAGAGACAGGATTTCACCATGTTACCCACACTGGTCTCGAACGCCAGAGCTAAAGCAATCCACCTGCCTCCACCTCCCTAAATGCTGGGATTATAGGCATGAGCCACCGTGCCCAGCCACAAGTGAATTTTTACTAAAAACGCAGCCAGGCGCGGTGGCTCACGCCTATAATCCCAGCACTTTGGGAGGCCAAGGCAGGTGGATCACCTGAAGTCAGGAGTTCAAAACCAGCCTGGCCAACATGGTGAAACCCAGTCTCTACTAGAAATGTAAAAATTAGCTGGGCATAGTGGTGGACGCCTGTAATCTCAACTACTCGGGAGGCTGAGGTGGGAGAATTGCTTGAACTCGGGAGGCAGAGGTTGCAGTGAGCCAAGATCACACCATGCACTCCAGCCTGGGTGACAAAGCGAGACTCCATCTCAAAAACAAATTTTTTTTTACAGCACTTGAGTCAGAGAGGCTGTTCTTTTTTTATTGTTCATTCATGTATGGCAATTGCTACTTTTACTTATTGCTAGAACAACTAGGTCCGACTTCAGTTCTGTTCTTAATTCTCTCTTTTGTTATGGACATGCTTGCCAAAGAAAATGGAGATGGGAAGAGTTTGTTATAAGTGTCCCTCTATGTTTCAAAATCTTTACAGTAGGCCAAAAATCATGCAACATTCTATCTGCAAAAATTATTTTTTTTAATTGGTTAGCTGATAACCCAATTAGGTCCTCCTTCAATCTGGCCGAAAGCAAAGAACTGGAAACTGCCCACCTCAACTAAGCTGGATATTTCTAACACCCTTTCATGCCCCAAGGAATAAATACTTCCTTCAACATGTCCAACAGGACCAGCACTAGGCAGAGGTGCCTGACCTATGTGAATGGTGATCATGCAACACTACGTGGGAAAAGAGAACATTTCTGGTCGGGAAATCTATTTCAGCCCATCCATCCAGGAAAGTTCATCTACAAACCTGCTCCCTGGGAGTCTTCCTGTGCTCCCCAGACACAATCAGCCCAGTGTGAAGATCATGTACCTTCTCTGAGCTTTAGTTTCCACATCTGCAAAATGGGGATGATCATGGACCCTGCCTTGCGAAGCTGTTCTGAGGACTTCGTTTTCAATGCCCAGCTCACTGAAAGCGGATGGTTGCAAGCCCCTGACTGCTCTCCTGGTGTTCGGGTGGATGAGGCCCTGCCAACGTCTGCACTGTTGGCACTGAATGACAGCCCCTCCACGGAGGTCTGCACTGCAGAGAGGCCACTAGCCAGCCCAGGCCCATGCCCATCACGCCCTCCTGCACTCACCATCAGCCATGGCGGACACCTCATCCTGGAGCGCCAGGATTAGCTTGGCCTCCCGGGTGAGGTACTGGCAGCGGCGCTCCTCGTGCTGCAGCACGGTGGCTATACGACGGGAAAGGTTGTGCAGACAGTTTATCACCGATGGGTCTGCGTTGGCCTGCAGGAGAGAGACCATATACAGACTCAAATGTGTGCACAGGGACACACTGGACACACTTTAAATGGAGCTAATACACGTGCACAGCAAAAACTCAAACCATGAAAGAAACCATCTCTACTCCTTTGCAGGCTTCCCAGGCTCCTCTGCAGAGGCCACTGCTGCTCATTTCCTGAGTCCCCTCCAGGGCCCATCCACAGAAATGCTGGCTGCCAGCCCCCATCCTCTATTCTTATGAGTGGCTACCTGAATAGTAGCATAGAGATGGCTTTGGAAATGCCTGGTGCTCTCTGGGGGCCTTGTTGTTCTTAAAAAAGAATAACCATGGTGCCTCCCTCACCAAGGACTGAATGGAAGAAATTAGTGAGACACGTAGCAAACTCAGAACAGAGCCTGTCCTGAGCAAAGACCCTGGTAGTGCCTGTGGTCACCACTGTACTGCTGACTGTGGGTCTACAATATGTAAGAATTCAGTCACAACAGGCCATGTTACTGTAGGGGTGCACAGTACAAAAACAGAGGCACCATGCCAATTGTTCACTGAATACTTTTGGTCCTCAAGGATGAGAAGCTCTTCCCAGCAGAAATGACACTGGTTGACAAGAAAGCCAGCAGGCTCCAGGCCCACATCTCTGCCTCAGCACTCCTTCTGCAGCCATGTTGACTGGGTCAAAGGACAGTACAGGAGACTCTCAGGGACAAGAGGGGGCCTCGCCCCTCTGGAACCTATCAGGGACCACAGTCAGCCAGGCAAGCACATCTGCCTGAGCCAAGGGCGGAGGCATGCAGCTGTAGGGGTCTGTGAAAACACTGAAGGGAGCAGATAACTGGGTCCACCATGACTCAGTGCTTCTGGAGGCCAAGAGGACTGCTGAGTCATCCTGTGGGGTAGAGGCGGGACAAGGGAAAGGGGTGAATGGTGCTGCTGATTACAACCTCTGGTGCCACCTCCCACTCCTGTTTATCTGAGAGGTAAGGCCATGCCCAAAGTGTTCACAGCCAGGCTTTAGGGGCAAACTCTCACCCAGAGAGTAAATACTGTCTTCACCCAGAGCTAAAGAAGTTCTCTATATTCTCAGCAGATCCCATGTTTACAAACAGAACTCACACCTGGGCGGACTTACAACAAGGCAACATCCCTTGCCAGGGAAAGAACTGACTGTTGCTCCCATGCCGTGCCCACCACTTGGCAGCAGACCTGCCCTTCCATGTCAAGGGCATCCCCTCACAGTGTCCCTGGAACCAGAGGGCTGACATATGGGGTATATACAATTGCCTCAAAACAAAATATCCATTTAGAAGAATCTGTGTATAAATACTTCCATGAGCAAAGCAAGGTGGAGGAGAATAATCCTGGCTATGTGATCATTCAGCTGAGGCACAACAGTGTCCATGAGTTGGATATCCAGGGCCCATCTGCTTGACCTTTCCTGACATACAAGGTGGTGCAGTCCCCAGTGACACTCAACAACCTGCACTCACGGGACATCCCAGCATGTCCTGTTTGTACAGGCCTGACACTGAGTGAGGGACATGCTGAGAAAGCTAACACCTAAGCTGTGCAGCACTAATGGGAACTCTTACAGACACCGTATTTTCACCATACACAATATGAAGTGGCATGAAGTCTAAGGCATCACCCATGAGACTTTCTCATCCCCAAAACTTGTACTCAAATAGAACCAAGCCTTCAGAGTTAACTTCTAGTTTGCAGGAAAAACACGGACAGAGAGCAAGTCTGAGTGCACAGTGAGATGAGTCCAAATGTGGAACATTTGATGGAACAAAGGGAGGGGAGACCTCTGGATTGGCAGATGTGAAAACACTACATGCACTGGCTGGGCTGGGTTTGCATCCTGGTTCAGACAGTCCAGCTGTGAACATGCTTCAGCAATCAGGAAAAGTTTCAATGAACCAGGTACTAGTTGATACCAACTTATTACAGCAAATTTTTTCAGAAGTACAAAGGGTATCATGACCAAAAATAAGTGCCCATATTTTCTACAGATACTTTCTGAAGTATATAGGGATGAACAGACATGAGGTCTGAGACTTGCCTTGAAATAGAGAGAGAGAAGGAAATATATGGCGCCAAGGTGTAAAGGAACCTGAGACAGGCACATAAGGTTTCTTGGTTTGCTCTCTCTAGTTCAGGGTTTAAAATTTTTCAAAGTTAAAAAAAAAAGTATATATTTTTTTCAGGGTCTTACTCTGTTGCCCAAGCTGGAGTGCAGTGGTACGATTACTGCTCACTGCCACCTTGACCTTCCAGGCTCAGGTGATCCTCCCACCTCAGCCTCCCAAGTAGCTGGGACTACAGGTGCACATCAACACACCTGGCTAATTTTGTATTTTTGTAGAGTCAGGGTTTTGCCCGGGCTGGTCTCAAACTCCTGGGCTCAAGTGATCCACAGGCCTCAGCCTCCAAAAGTGGTAGGATTACAGGAGTGAGCCACTGTGCCTGGCCAAAAGTGTACATTTTTAAATGACTACTAAAAAGAAAGAAAAAAACTTGTCAACCCAAAAATACAAACTCTACATTATCAAAATTTCTCCCACTCGTCAATATCACAGCCCGCTGAAGTCCTAGACTATCTTTTTTCCTGTTGCCATTTTTTTTTTTTTTTTTTTTGAGATGGAGTTTCACTCTTATTGCCCAGGCTGGAGTACAATGGCATGATCTCAGCTCCCAGCAACCTCTGCCTCCTGGATTCAAGTGATTCTTCTCCCTCAGCCTCCCAAGTAGCTGATATTACAGGCATGCACCAATATACCTGGCTAGTTTTGTATTTTTTTTTTTTTGAGATGGAGTTTTGCTCTTGTTGCCCAGGCTTGAGTGCAATGGCACGATCTCAGCTCACTGCAACCTCCACCTCCCGGATTCAAGTGAGTCTCCTGCCTCAGCCTCCTGAGTAGCTGGCATGCGCCACCACACCCAGCTAGTTTTTTATTTTTAGTAGAGATGGGGTTTCTCCATGTTGGTCAGGCTGGTCTCAAACTCCCAACCTCAGGTGATCTGCCTGCCTTGGCCTCCCAAAGTCCTGGGATTACAGGTGTGAGCCACCATGCCCAGCTCCTGTTGCTTTTACCCGGCCATAATCAGTCCGTACTTCTTCAGGTTCTGGTCTCATCTCCATTTCTCACCCTCAACGGCAAGAGAATGAACCAGTGTATAAAGCCAGGGGGAAATCTTTATGCAATTGTAAAAGCTGCTTGTTTGTTTTTTTTTGATAATACTCCTAACAGTGGGATTGCTAGATCTAAGGGCATCATGTGCTCTGCTGTCAGACACTGCTCCCCAGAGATAAGGGCCTGCCCGCAGCATCCTGAGTGGTGCTGTGGCTGCTTCTCACCAGCTGTCCCATAGGGGTTATCGGTGTTGAAAGGTGGACAATGTTTGTCAAGGATTTTGTTTATTCATTTGCTTGTGGCTTTTTTGTTTTTGAGATGGAGCCTCACTCTTGATGCCCAGGTGGAGTGCAGTGGTGCGATCTCAGCTCACTGCAACCTCTGCCTCCCGAGTTTAAGCAATTCTCCTGCCTCAGCCTCCCAAGTAGCTGGGATTACAGGCACATGCCATCACGCCCAGATAATTTTTATATTTTTAGTAGAGACAGGGTTTCACCATGTTGGCCGGGCTGGTCTCCAGCTCTTGACCTTAGGTGATCCACCTGCCTCGGCCTCCCAAAGTGCTGGGATTACAGGCATGAGCTACTGTGCTCAGCCGCTTGTTTTTTACTTAATTCATTTTTCTTTGTGGGTCTCTGTATTATGTAATTACATAAGAAATACAAAGATATTATGAAAATGCAGTGGCTCATGCCTGTAATCCCAGCACTTTGGGAGGCTGAGGTGAGCGGATCACCTGAGGTCAGAAGTTCGAGACCAGCCTGACCAATATGGTGAAACCCCATCTTTATAAAAAAAAATAAAAAAGAAAAAGAAAATGCAAACACTATGCTCTAGTTTCTCATCAAAGAAAATGCAAACACTACAAAAATGTATCAAGAAGAAAGTGAGGAACTTCTCCCAGAACTCTATGCCCCAGGAGCCCTTAACAAATCATTTTGTTTTAATTTGTAGTTCCTTATTTATCAACAAGGTAGGCTTGCCTTAGGAATTAAGCTCCAGCCGGGTGTCGTGGCTCACACCTGGAATCCCAGCACTTTTGGTGGTGGAGGGGGGAGGATCGTTTGAGCCCAGGAGTTCAAGATCGGCCTCGACAATAAGGTGAAAACTCATCTCTACAAAAATTACAAAAATTAGCAGGGGCCAGGTGCAGTGGCTCATGCCTGTAATCCCAGAACTCTGGGCGGATCACCTGAGGTCAGATTTCAAGACCAGCCTTGCCAACATGGTGACACCCCGTCTCTGCTAAAAATACAAAAATTAGACAGGCGTGGTGGTGCACACCTATAATCCCAGCTACTCCGGAGGCTGAGTCATGAGACTCACTTGAGTCTGGGAGGCGAGTATTGCAATGAGCCAAGTATGTGCTGCCGCACTCCAGCCTGGGTGACACAGTGAGACTCTGTCCCCAAAAATATAAAAGAGAGAGAGAATAACTGCTAACGGATATGGGGTTTCCTTCTGAGGTGGTGAAAATGTTCTGGATCTAAGTAATGGTGATGGTATACAACATGGATGTACCAGGTACCACTGATGCGTACACTTTAAAATGACTAATAGCGTTACATGTATGTTACTAAAACAAAAAGAGGGAAACAATGAAGCGCAATCTGTTTGCACCCCAGGAGGGGCCAGCACCATGCCCACTGCAGTCCAAGCTCCGAGTCAAGGAAATACCCAGTGGAAAAGAGCTGCTTCTCCCGGCCCCTTTCCTGATCTTAACCATTTATGTAAACACTCACCCTCAGTGCAAACACCACATTAAAAAGAATCATAGTAGGTGCTTCCCTCTTCGGGGAAGGATCTGTTTTGGAGACCTGAAAAAGATGCATAATTCTAATTAATTGGGATGACTTTCTAAGGAAAGTTGTTTAGAGATATTCTATGTTGGGCATGGCAAAAGTCCCCAAAATACACCACCAAGGTCTTGGAAAAGCAATGAATACCTTTGCTCTGGAGGCGTGCCTACTGCATGGACCCAAGTCACAACTATGACCAGAGTGGGAAGGTCAGTGCCCTGACCGCCCCAGCTAGCAGAAGTGACTGACAACACCCAGAGGGGACAGGATGGAGAGGGGCATACATGGGTGGAGGACCCAGACCCACACTCCCACTGCATCTACCCAGGTTGTATCTGCTAAGTACGATGCATACTCAGAACAATTTAGGAACAGGACAATGTTCAGGGCCAACCGAACCCTGAGCAAGGCAGCCGGCCTCACTCCAGAACCAAGTCCTTATCTCTGCGCTCCTGGTTCTGGCATCCAGCCAGCTTCACAAAGACCAGGACACTCAGGGGAAGCACTCCAAGGGGCAGGAAGGAACTCTTCAAAGCCAACTACAAGTTTTGCCACCAGGGGGAGTCAGAGCCCCAGGCCGCCCAGCACCCATCCCTTAATCCCTTACCCCTGTCTGCTGCTCCTGTCTACAGGGTGTGACCGCAGGCAGGCTGCCAACTCTCCCCTCCATTGAGGGCGAGGTCCATGGGGCCAGGCACAGGACTGCCTCAGAAACTCCTTCCATGGAGGTTCACAAATAACATCACAGAACCTCACACAATTGCTGGATCTGTATAAATGTAGCTAAATCCTATGTGTTACCGTGTTACATTGAACCCTTCAGAATCTCAGTAATGTCACTGATTCTGCCTATATGTAGAGAGCTGACTGGCAGGCTCTGGTGTACAAGTTCCCTTCATCTTGCTATCAAGATGAAGTTCTCAGTGCTGTGACACCCATTCATCAGAGAACACATACAGAGGGTTTAGCACAATAGTAAGTGCTAAATAATACTAATATTAGCTACTAGAGTATCTTTTAATAAATAAGAAGAAATGCTTGAACCACACTGTAGAAAATTCAAGGGTTTGACAGATGCTGGTTAACTCATTATCTTGGCCTCCCCTGGAAACACCCTATGTATAAAGGGGAGGGCCACAGTTAGTAGAGACCTAGGAAGCAGGCTGTAAAAACCAGGGGCAGGGACTGAAGCACCTGTCTTCAAAGGCAAGGACACTTGTCTCTTTTTCCACTGGACTCTCAGGGTTTATAAAGATGCACAGTTCATAGCAAGCGTCTAATCACGTCTCATGCCCATTAGTTACCTTTACCAGAGCTGCTATCAGCCTCAGTCCTGAGCCCCCCCAGAGCCAGAATGGGCCAGGCCTGCCAGCTCAGGGAGAGCCACAGCTTCCCAGAGGGTCTGTACATGCCCAGGGAGAGCCCCATCTGCCCAGGGAGAACCACATCTGCCCAAGGAGAGCTCCATCTGCTCAGGGAGAGCCCCATCTGCCCAGTGAAGGCCATACCTGCCCCAGAGCATGCTGTAGCAGTGTTGGGTGCCCAACAAACCGCACATTATCAATCTTCAGTTCAAATTTTTGGCCACACATTTCAGACTTGGTTGCCAAAATTGTTGCCAGAATAACATCTGAAAACCTTAAAATTTAAAAGAGGTAGAATAAAAATACGTTAACAAAGTATCATAGCACCATGCCCTGCTGGCCCCAGAGCAGAAGGATCTCAGTAAACTGCACCTTCATGGAGTTACTCTGCCCCGATTGCTGATGGCAGCTACCAACAGTTGCCCTTCTGTAGCAATCCCAGAGGTTAGGGATGTAAGATCACCAGAATTACAAGGTAAAAGGCATGAGAAGCACAGACTGAAGGCACATGCTGTCATTTGTTGGCATGCTCTATGAAATTCAGGAGAGAAACAGTTGCAGTTTGCTTTCAAAGGGAGCATCAGCTGGAGCCAGCACTGCCCTGAGGAGCTGCTCTTTAAGGCTCAGAGGCATAGGGGACCTCTCCCAATGACACTCAGGTTTGCTGGGCTGCACCTTCAACTCCCAGCACCCCAGCCCTTCACCCACAGAGCCACATGGAGGGTAAGGGGACAGTGCACAGTGACACTTGCAGAGCACTGACTTCCTTCCTCATGGCATGGCTGCCCAGCCCTTTCTTTATCCCGAACACTTAAACTTTCCAGTTTTTATCAGGGAAGAAACTTTGTGCAAGATGTGCAGGCCCACGGTGATCACAGCTATTTCCAAATGGCACAAATACAGGGTTGCACAGGACTCGGTGCCATGGAGAAGTAGCAAGAGCTGTGGTGTGGGTGAGAGGGCATCCCTTTTCAAGGTCATCTGTGCCCTATGTCTCCTTACTGGCAATGCTGATGCCTCCTGCCTGGGGGGGATCCAGATAAGGGATCGTCACCTGCAGGGGTGCTGTGGGTGGTGCTCTTATCTTAGAGCCCAGGGCTCTGAGGGTCTCCACTCTAGAAACACAAATGTACTACCTCTGATCTGGATCCAGGAGAGAAGTCCCACACATCTCTCTCCACCCAGGAAAAATATTTCTAGTATCTAGGTCAGGAGGGTACACTGTCTTGGGGAAGGCAGCTCTAGCCTCCCCAGGGCCATATTCTGCCCCTGGGCAGGGAGACCCCTAAGGTTCTAGAAGAGACCATTGAGGACACACTTTTCTTTTTGTGAGACACAGTCTTACTCTGTTGCCCAGGCTGGAGTGCAGTGGTGTGATCTCGGCTCACTGCAACCTCCGCCTCCTGGGCTCAAGTGATTCTCCTGCGTCAGCCTCCTGAGTAGCTGGGATTACAGGTGCGCACCACCATGGCTGGCTAATTTTTTGTGTGTCTTTTGTAGTAGAGAAGGGGTTTCACCATGCTGGCCAGGGTGGTCTCGAACTCCTGACCTCGTGATCTGCCCTCCTCAGCCACCCAAGTGCTAGTATTACAGGCGTGAGCCACCGCGCCCGGCCAAGGACAAACATTCTAGTATGCATCCCTGCTCATGCTTCTTTCCCAGAGGCCCTCTTGGAGAAGGGGTTGGGGAGACTAACCTCAGCTCTAATAGCAAATGGCAAGTAGCTACAGGATTCTTTCCAAGCCTGTCATGGGCTGTGGGGCTCATGCTGTTTTCTAGCCTTCCTCTGGAACTGGCACAACCCTCTAACCATACGAAGTCACCCTAGGCCCACAAACCAACCACATACAAGAGTTTAGTCAAACCTATTTGTGCCATATGGAAATAGCGTCTCACCCAGTCAGGGTGTAGTTGGACCTTCTGAAATCAATCTTATCAGAGATATCCTGGGAACTGCAGGAACCACAACCAAGTCCTCAGCAACCCGCTGCAGGTCTATCCTGCAGAGATGGCGGATTCCAGCATCTTACACCACAGGCATAATACGCTTTCTTCAAAAACCCTAAATGGCTCACTCTGTCCTATAACTCCCATCTGTGGGACATGGTAATGTTGAAGGAGAGTTTGAGGTATTAAAACACCACCAAACACTTCTGCTCTAGCAACTGACCCAGTGACAACACTTCACATCCAAGCTAAACAGCGCCCCTCCACTCTGCCACCCAGTGACTCAGAGGATACAGAGACAACAGAAAAATCACCACCACCACTCCAGAAAGGCCCCTTGCTGTGACACCCCAAAATCGCCACTAAAATCTGTTGCTCTGTCATAAAGAGTCACAGCCACGTCTCAGCCTCAGCCCTCAGGCACCAGTCCAGGGACCAAATTTAGTTTGGCTGTGAGATGGGTCCTGGGACTTTCAGAGGCAAGCAGTCGTAGCCCAGTTCACACCTATAAATACCCAAAATTCAAGGCACCCTCGAGACAGCCAAATAAAAGGCTCTTTCCCTGTTAGAGACCAGGGTCTGCAGAGAGCCAACTGGAAATTTGTGAGCTGAAGTTAAAAGTCACATTGGGTGGGCACAATGGCTCATGCCTGTAATCCCAGCACTTTGGAAGGCCAAGGCAGGCGATCACCTGATGTCAGGAGTTCAAGACCAGCCTGGCCAACATGGTGAAACCCCATCTCTATTAAAAATACAAAAATTAGCTGGGTGTGCTGGTACGCGCCTGCAGTCCCAGCTATTTGGGAGGCTGAGGCAGGAGAATCGCTTGAACCTGGGAGGCAGAGGATGCAGTGAGCCAAGATTGCACCACGGACAGAGCAAGAGTCTGTCTTAAAAAAGAAAAAAAGGTCACATTGACTTAGTGGCTGTTCATGGAACCCTCTGAGCCAGCCAGCAGGGTGACAGACAGCCACTCTGTTTATCTGATCAAATCTTGCCCACAGAGAAATCCACTCCCCACACATTAACATTACACACATATAATGACAAGACACTTGAGTGACTTTATACTTTAATGTGTCTAGTAATGTAATATGCATAAAGACACAGTTATATTCATCAGATTGAGGGTGGGGCATAACTTATAAATAGCAAACTGAACCACAAACAAGTGGCAATATTTGTTTATTGGCTTCCAGTATTTATAAAAACCCTATTCCTTCATTTTGATGGTGAAAGGCCTAATAAATGCACTGCAACACAATAAAACATCTCTAACAAAAACTGAAGATTCCTAGAATAACCTGGAAATGAAAGAAAAACACGTTTAGGAAGATGAACCAGCTCAGCCAGAAAACAGGCCAGGACTTTCTACAACTGCCAAGCCATTGTGGAGCAGGGCGTGCTCTCTAGCTTGGGCAAAAAAAAGGATGGGAAGACTTCCTGGAAGGGAGCTCAACTCTGCTCCCCCAACCAACCTCCCTGCTGGAAGCTCACAGACGCTGTGTGTGCCTCCAAGGCCCAGATGAGATGCACTGTCCAGGGGAACAGAAGAGTCCCGCCTCACCCACGCCCTCTTGGACAAACACCTTATCAATTCTATGAGAACATTTCTGCCTCTACTAAGCACACTCAATAGCATCTAGGCCTGAGCATCACACTTAATCCCCAACCCTTGGGAGAGGCCCCCACAAAACCCCTCAGAAAAATAGAAACAAGGAGCACCAGTCACAGGTCTGTCTAAGGTGGCAGTGGACTAGGGAGATGACAGACTGCACTCCTGCTTGCCCACCACCCTCACAGGACTACTTGTGCCTACCTGGAGGAAGAGGAGGCTTGTGTGACATGCCTGGTCCCAGAAGTCTCCCTGGTGCCAGCCAACCCATGCCTTGGCCTCTCAGGTAATGTGAAATAGCTAAATGACTGAGTGGAGAAAAAGCAGGGGTTGTAGGGAAGTCTGGGCATTGGTTGGCGAATTGGGGCAGTGAGGTCCACGCCTGTGCGCCTCATCAGTCACTCTTCAACATTGAGGGAAACCAGGAATTAAGCACAATTACAAGAAGAGAAGGCAGCCGGAATCAAGACAGAAAGACGGTGGAGAGGTCTTGGTCTTACCCTGCAACCAATTGCTCATCGGTTGGAGGACATGGCTCGCTGAAATGGGAACAGGACCATCAAGACCAAACAAAACATATCGCTTTTTTAAAGACCATGAAAAGGTACAAGGCTGTTTCATAAAAACTGTATTAAAGTCTAGCAGAAGGGCCACCCTCAAGCATTAACTGTTGAGTATCAAGACGGAGCAACTTACCAGACAAGAAGCAAGGTCACACACTCCCCATGCTGAACACATACCATGGGGTTTTCTCACTAAAGGTCCGATTCCCACACAGAAGTACAGGCCGGGCAGGAATGAAAGTCGTTTTTCAGAAGTAAGCACAAGACTGTAAGAGCTGGGTCAGACCCCAGCACCATATGTATTAGCTGCATTCCTGTGCACAAGTACCTAATCTTTTGTTTTCCTTTTTTTTTTTTCTTCATAAGAGATAGGGTCTGGCAATGTTACCCAAGCCGGTCTCATACTCCAGGGCTCAAGCAATCCTCCCGCCTCTGCCTCCCAAAGTGCTGGGATTACAGGTGTGAGCCACCACACACAGCCTAAAACGAATCCTTTCATTAATAGTTTGATGATGCATGATGAGAAGTTGCCTACAGAGGATCAAAGAAGACCCCAGAAGCAAAAGCCTTCTGAAAACTGCAGTGTGTCAGATGAATTTCATCAGCTTCAATTCTGGAGATACTGCAACTGCCACCACAGCTGACTTCCCTAAGCCTGGAGCAATTAGGTGGTCATGGTAGATCCATGTATATGTCAAAAAATGTACAAGCTTCTGCACTGAGGTTTTTTTTTTTTTTTTTTTTTTTTTGAGACAGAGTCGCACTCTGTACCCAGGCTGTAGTGCAGTGGTACGGTCTTGGCTCCCTGCAACCTCCACCTCCTGAGTTCAAGTGATTCTCCTGCCTCAGCCTCCCAAGTAGCTAGGACTACAGGCACGCGCCACCATACCCAGCTAATTTTTGTATTTTTAGTAGAGACGGAGTTTCACCATGTTGGCCAGGCTGGTCTCAAACTCCTGACCTCGTGATCCCATCTTGCCCTCCCAAAGTGCTGGGATTACAGGTGTGAGCCACCGCACCCGGCCGAGATTTTTATAAAGAGTTTAAGAGTTTATTTTCTGGCCGCATGTGGTGGCTCATGCCTGTAATCCCAGCACTTTGGGAGGCCAAGGTGGGTGGATCGCTTGAGCTCAGGAGTTCGAGAGCAGCCTGACAATGTGGTAAAATCCTGTCTCTACTAAAAAAAAAAAAAATTTGCTGGCCTTGGTGGTGTGTGCCTGTAATCCCAGCTACTCAGGAGGCTGAGGCAGAATAGCTTGAACCCAGGAAGTGCAGGTCGCAGTGAGCCAAGACGGCGCCACTGCACGCAAGCCTTGGGCAACAGAGTGAAACTCCATCTCAACAACCACAACAAAAAAACTTTATTTTCCTCTACAGAGATTTGCGTTCTGGGACATACTGTTTTCCATGTATCATGGAAAGAGAAAGCAGACCTGAATCCAGAAGTGGAAACAGTTGGGAGCTCTGCCATGACAGAACCTGAACATGACCCTGAACCTGCACTCACCCCTGTACACTGCCCTGCAGCATGGATGCAATGGCTGGGCATGGGGAGATGCCAAAGCCTGCAGACAAAAATGCCTACCATCTTTCTTGTGTGTCAACCTCAGCTACAGAAAGGAGCGTGCATCTTTCTAACACACCAGTGTAGCGCTCTAAACACACAAGGTAATAATACAGGCAAAGCTATCAAGAGAGGCCCTGGTAGAGCCTCATATGTGCCTGGTGGGAGGACCTGAATGTTGTGAGCTGGAGAGTACCTGCCTGGCCGAGGACCCCATCTGGCCTAGGCCCAAGTGCACCCACAAGTTGGGTCCACTGCTACAGAAGTGGCCAAGCTTGAGGACAGCAGCAGTGCCACCTGACTCCACATTCCCAAGATGTCACCTGAGAGTTAAAGGGTAGAGATGGAAGCTGGGTGCGGTGGCTCACAGCTGTAATCCCAGCACATTGGGAGGCCAAGATGGAAGGATCACTTAAGCCCAGGAGTTCAATCACCTGAGGCCACGGTTCTCCATGTTGGCTGAGTTCGAGACCAACCTGGCCAACATGGAGAAACCCTGTCTCTTAAAAAAAATTATAAAATGATTTCAGAGCATTTTGAAAATGAAAGAAATCAATTCTTCTCTAAACCTGTAGCTCCCCATTCTCTGAGGTAATGGCCTAAGTACTGCTCACAGTTTCGAAGAAGGGAGCAGGAAGACGGTGTCCACACGGAGAAGGACATGCCCACGCCAGCCTTTCTGATCAACACCAGGCTAACTCTCAAACCTGGCTTGATGGCTTCTGCCCCTACCAGCAGTGGAGACATATGGTACATTTAAGCATAAGACCATCTCCCCTAACACCCAGGGAACACTACATCTTTTCTGACCTTGGTTTCAAGTCTTAGAGACACTGGACAATATCCATTTTCTTTTCTCCTTATTGAATTATAGAAAAGGGTTATAAAAAATAAATAACAGTTGGCAGGGCGCAGTGGCTTACACCTGTAATCCCAGCACTTTGGGAATCCAAGGCAGACCAATCACGAGGTCAGGGGTTCGAGATCAGCCTGACCAACATGGTGAAACCTTGTCTGCACTAAAAATACAAAAAATTAGCCGGGTGTGATAGTGCACACCTGTGATCCCAGCTACTCAGGAGGCTAAGGCAGGAGAATTGCTTGAACCCGGGAGGCAGAGGTTACAGTGAGCTGATATCGCATCACTACACTCCAGCCTGGGTGACAGAGTGAGACTCCACCTCAAAAAAAAAAAAAATTAGTAACAGTTAATCTCTATACCCTGAAGCATATCTTAAATAGTTTTTTGGGGGGTGGGGTCTCACTCTGTCACCCAGGCTCAAACAGTCCTCCCACCTCAGCCTCCTGAGTAGCTGGGACCACAGGCGTGTGCCATTATGCCAGGCTAATTTTTTGTATTTTTGGTAGAGACAGGGCTTTGTCATGTTGCCCATGCTGGTCTCAAACTGTTGAGCTCAAGTCATCCGCCCGCCTCAGCCTTCTAAAGTGCTGGGATTATGGACATAAGCCACTGTGCCTGGCCCTGAGCCATGTCGTGATGATCCACCTCAAAAAACCAGCCCTGACTCTAAGTCCAACAGCTTTTTTTTTTTTTTTGAGACAGGGTCTCACTCTGTCACTCAAGGCTTAGGTTGGAGTACAGTGGTGTGATCTCAGCTCACTGCAACCTCCACCTCCCGGGCTCAAGAAACTCTCTATCTCACCCTTTCCAGTGCCTGGGTCTATAGGTGCGGGTCACCAGCCCGGTCAATTTTTGTGTTTTTTTTTTTGTAGAGACGGGGTTTCACCATGTTGACCAGACTGTTCTCAAACTTCTGGCCTCAAGTGATCCCCTGCCTTGGATTCCCAAAGTGGTGGGATTAGAGGCATAAGCCACTACTCCCAGCCCCAACAGAACTTTCTACTGTGATGGGTCTGAATCTGAACCATTTAATACGATGGACACTGTCTCCACGTAGACACTGAGCACCCGTAATGTGACTAGTGAAACTAAGCAAGTGATTTTTTTATTTTATTTCAGTTAATTCCTTTTTTTTTTTTGAGACAGAATCCAGACTGGAGTGCAGTGGCATAATCTCAGCTCACTGCAACCTCTGCCTTCTAGTTTCAAGGGATTCCCCTGCCTCAGCCTCCCGAGTAGCTGGGATTACAGGCACATGCCGCCACACCTCATTTTTATATTTTTAGTAGAGATAGGGTTCCGCCATGTTGGCCACGCTGGACTCCTGACCTCAGGTGATCCACCTGCCTTGGCCTCCCAAAGTGCTTGGATTACAGGCGTGAGTTACCAAGTCTGGCCTATTTCAGTTAATTTTAATTTAAATGCTCACATTGGCCAGTATCTGTAATACTGAGAAGTGCGGCTGTGCCCTTACTTCTCTAAGGCAGTCTACTACCACTCACAAGTTATGGTGTAGCCTATAATATTGTTTCAGTGTGGCAAACTGAAGCTCTGGTTTCAGAAAGAAAAGCACTTTTAAGAACAACAATCAAAGACACACGGAATGGATTTGATGCACTTTCACTGCCTTGCTCCAGGAACATGCTCTGAGCTATGACAAGGCAGAGCAGGGGCCTGCGGGCTTATGTGACAAAATAAAATGGGGGAAACTGAGCTCCCACGAGTATTAGGAGCTCATTTCCATGAATCCGGAAAACATGGGTGGCAAGCAGTGGGATTTACAGATATATGATGTGCTAAACTTACTGAATGAAGCAATTCTTCAATAAAAGATTCCAGAGAGAAGCACACCCCTCCCAGAGTTTTACCTCTTCATTATGCTAAATATTACATTAATTCCCTAGAAAATATCCTCATGGTCATGTTATTATAAGTCTCTGAAAACTAACTGCAGGAATTAGGTACTGCCAGCCTTTCTTCTGAGCAGAGTTTGTTCCACCACACATTTAAAGGACAAGATAACCACAGGCGGGCCGGGCGTGGTGGCTCATGCCTGTAATCCTAGCACTTTGGGAGGCTGAGGTGGGTGGATCACCTGAGGTCAGGAGTTCAAGACCAGCCTGGCCATCATGGTGAAACCCCATCTTAAAAAAAAAAAAAAGATAACCACAGGCCACTACATCAGAATGACGGTCCACTGGGGTGTCCAACAAGCCCTGTCCTTCTTCCAAAGCCCACTCCCCTCAGAGACATGCCAGAGGCCCCAAGATCTTCCCAGAAGAGGATAAAAATCACACTCTTGGCTGGGCTTGGTGGCTCATGCCTGTAATCCCAGCACTTTGGGAGGCCAAGGCAGGTGGATCATGAGGTCAGGAGATCAAGACCATCCTGGCCATGGTGAATCCTTGTCTCTACTAAAATACAAAAAATTAGCCAGGCATGATGGCACGCGCCTGTAGTCCCAGCTACTCAGGAGGCTAAGGCAGGAGAACCACTTAAATCCTGGAGACGGAAGTTGCAGACATCGTGCCACTGCACTCCAGCCTAGTGAAAGAGCAAAACTCCATCTCAGGAAAAAAAAAAAAAAATCACTCTTAGAAGTGAAAACTGTTGTCAGGCATGGTGGCTTATGTACTTAATCCCAGTAATCTGGGAGGCCAATAAAGGAAGATCATTTGAGGCCAGGAACTCAAGACCAGCCTGTGCAACAAAGTAAGACCCCATCTCTACAATCAATCAATCAATCAATTTTTTTAAAAAAGAACTGCAAATTGTCACGGCGGGCGTGGTGCTGCCTTGTCAGAGAAATGCAGAGAAACAGCACTAACTCAATGCACAGGAAAGGCCCAGCATAGGGATCTTAGCTATTTTTTCCCGGGACTGTGGAAGCCAAGTCCTTTACTCCACACAGGCCTTGTCTGTGCTTAAGGGAACCCAGGGAAGGTAACTCATGATCTTCCCTCCTTCACCTGGGCCTATGCTACCAGGTACTAAGCTTCAAAATGAACAGAAGGCAGAAGTGGTCATTTCTAAAGTTTCTCCCCTGGTAGTGCCTCCTAGAGAGAACAGGGGGAAACACAGGAAGGAATGGGATCCACCTTTCATCTGTGCCTAAAAGAACATCGAGGTTCACACCATCCCAGCTCTAAGCCCCACTGCCTGTTTCACCACCTGAGCCTGGACACCAGGAAGAGACCTGACCAGACTGTGCTACACCCACACACCTGCATATGACCTCTGGGTACATGCTCAAGGAATTAGATCCAAAGACAACATAGGGGTCTGCTTTCCTCTATGTTTCTTTCATAGGAGATAAACATCTCACATGGACATAGCCACATCTGTTCTCTGAGACCTGCTTTACCCACCAGACAAGCCTGAAGCTAGAACAGGTGCCCAAATTATTCAGCAAGTCCAAGACTGTCTACACAATCCTCCATTCTACACTACCTGAAAGCATCCACTAAATGAAAAAAAAAAAAAAAACCACCAGATTTCTCAGGGAGGAAATATCTATATCTATCTAGGTCAATAGGAGGGTGGGGCTTTGCCCAGGCCTAGGACCAAGACAAGTGCCATCCTGAAATGACCACAGAGCCCTTACCTGGAATCACCATCCTGGTCATCAGCATGGTCGCCTGTGTGGTTAACAGCGTATCGGCTACGTGGCTTATCTGAGTGAGGGCAAAAAGGGGAGAAGGGCTGAGAAAACAGGATCCTTCCACACACACAGGAGGGTTGTGGAACCATTAAAAGCCATGTTTTCCAAAACATGGTCTATCCATACCATGGACTATTACTCAGACATAAAAAGGAATGAACACGGATGAACCTTGACAACATTATGCAGAACAAGCCAGAGACAAAAGGACAAATAGTGCACTTACAGTATATGAAATGTCTAGAACAGGCAAATTCATCAAGACAGAAGGTAATTTAGAGGTTAGCAGGAGCTGGGAGCAGGGGAAAGGAGTTATTGGTCAGCGGTTACAGAGTTTCAGTTTGGGTGATTAAAAAGTTTTAGAAATAGCGGTAATGGTTGCACAATATAATAAATGTAATTAATGCCACTTAATTATACATGTAAAAATCATTAAGATGACAAATCTTATGTTACCTTCAAAAACAGTGACAGGCCAGGCATGGTGGCTTATGCCTGTAATCCCAGCACTTTGGGAGGCTGAGGCAGGCAGATCACCTGAGGTCAAGAGTTCAAGATCAGCCTGGCCAACATGGTGAAACTTCATCTCTACTAAAAATACAAAAATTAGCAGGGAATGGTGGTGGGCACCTGTAATCCCAGCTACTGAGGATGGGGCAGGAGAAGCACTTGAACCTGGGAGGCAGAGGTTGCAACGAGCCAAGATTACGCCACTGTACTCCAGTCTGGGAGACAGAGTGAGACTCTGTCTCAAAAAAAAAAAACAAAACCAGTGACAGTTTCCAAGAAGTTATGACAATGTACGGAAATGCTTTTGCTACTATGTTAAGTTTTAAAAAAAAAAGATTTATAGGCATACCTCAAGAGTTACTACAAGTCCTGTTTCTAAACTGAAACAAAATGAATGTAGCAATAAAGCAAATCACACAATTTTTTGTTTGTTTGTTTCCCTGTGCATACAAGTTATGTTTAGGCTGGGCGTAATGGTTCACGTCTGTAATCCCAGCACTTTGAGAGGCCAAGGAAGGCGGATCACTTGAGGCCAAAAGTTTGAGACCAGCCTGGCCAACATGATGAAACCACGTCTCTACTAAAAATACAAAAATTAGCTGGGCATGGTGGTGTGTGCCTGTAAACCAGCTACTCAGGAGGCTGAGGCACGCAAATTGCTTGAGCCTGGGAGATGAAGGTTGCAGTGAGCCGAGATCAAGCCACGGCACTCCAGCCTGGACAACAGAGCAAGACTTCGTCTCAAAAAAAAAAAAAAAAAAAGGCTGGGCACGGTGGCTCATGCCTGTATTCCCAGCATTGTGGGAGGCTGAGGCAGGTGGATCACAAGTTCAGGAGATCGAGACCACCCTGGCTAACATGGTGAAACCCTGTCTCTACTAAAAATACAAAAAAATTAGCCAGTTTGGGGGCAAGCACCTGCAGTCCCAGCTACTCGGAAGGCTGAGGAGGCAGGAGAATCACTTGAACCTGAGAGGCGGAGGCTGCAGTGAGCTGAAATCATGCCACTGCACTCCAGCCTGGACGAGAAGAGCGAGACCTTGTAACAAAAAAAAAAAAAAAAAAAAAAAGTCATGTTTACAGTATACTATGGTCTATTTATTAAGTGTGCAATCATATTAGGTCTAAAAAACAATGTATATACCATAAGTTTAAAACTTTATTGCCTTGGGTAGGGAAAGTGGCTTTGAAAAAATAAAAAATAAAAATAATAATAACTTTATTGCTTAAAAAAATGCTAACAATCAGCCACGCACGGTGGCTCATGCCTATAATCCCAGCACTTTGGGAGGTTGAGGCGGGCAAATCAACTGAGGTCAGGAGTTGGAGACCAGCGTGGCCAACATGGAGAAACCCCATCTCTACTAAAAATACAAAAATTAGCCAGGTGTGGTAGCATGTACCTGTAGTCCCAGCTACTCAGGAGGCTGAGGCAGGATGATTGCTTGAACCCAGGAAGCGAAAGTTGCAGTAAGCCAAGATCATGCTACTGCACTTGAGCCTAAGTGACAGAACTAGACTCCATCTCAAAAGCTGCCCCTCACAAAACAACTGTTTTGCTGGTGAACGGTCCTGTCACAATGTTGATGGCTGCTGACTGATTACAGTGGTGGTTGCTGAAGGCTGGGGTGCTGCAGCAATTTTGTAAAATAAGACAACAATGAAGTTTGCTACATCCATCAGTTGACTTTTCCTTTCTTGAAAGACTTCTTTGTAGTATAGGAGTTGACAGCACTTTGCCCACCACAGAACTTCTTTCAGAATTGGAAGCAATCCTCTCAAACCATACCACTACTATATCAACTAAGCTCATACAATATTCAAAATCTCTGTTGTTATTTCAACAATGTTTACAACATCTTTACCAGGAATACATTCCATCTCCAGAAGCTACTTTCCTTTTTTTTTTTTTTTTTTTTTGAGACAGGGTATCACTCTGTCACCCAGGCTGGAGCGCAGTGGTGTAATCATAGCTCACTGCAGTCTTGACCTCCCAAAGCTCAGGTGATCCTCCTGCCTCAGTCCCCTGAATAGCTGGGACTACTCACTGCAGTCTTGACCTCCCAAAGCTCAGGTGATCCTCCTGCCTCAGTCCCCTGAATAGCTGGGACTACAGTAGTCCCCTGAATAGCTGGACTACTGAATAGCTAGAACTCCTGGGCACAAGTGATACACCTGCCTCTGCCTCCCAAGTTTTGGGATTACAGACATGAGTCACTACACTTAGCCCAGAAACTACTTTCTCTGCTCATCCATTCACGTTTTATCGTGAGATTGCAGCAATTCAGTCACATCTTGAGACCCCACTTCAAATTCTAGTTATCTTGCTATTTCCACCACATCTGCAGTTACTTCCTCCACTAAAGTCTTGACTCCTTCAACGTCATCCATGAAAACTAGAATCAGCTTCTTCCAAACTCCTGTTACTGTTGATATTTTGGCCTTCTCTCATGTGTTGCCAATGTTCTTCATGGCATCTATAATGGCACATGCTTTCCAGAAGGTTTTCAATTTATTTGGCCTTAATCTGTCCAAGAAATCACTATCTATGGCAGCTATAGACTTACAAATTGTATTTCTTACATAATAAGACTTGAAAGTCAAAATTACTCCTTCACCCAAGGGCTACAGAATGAATCTTGTGCTAGCAGGCATGAAAACAACATTAATCTCCCTATACATCTCCCTTAGAGCTCTTGGATGACTAGGTACCTTGTCAATGAGCAGTAATATTTTGAAAGGAATACTTTTCTGAGTAGTAGGTATCAACAATGGGCCTAAAATATTCAGTAAAAACAGCCAGGTGCAGTGGCACACGCCTGTAATCCCAGCACTTTGGGAGGCTGAGGCAGGTGGATCATGAGGTCAGAAAATAGAGACCATCCTGGCTAACATGGTGAAACCCCGTCTCTACCAAAAATATGGAAAAAATTAGCAGGCGTGGTGACACACACCTGTAGTCCCAGCTACTCAGGAGGCTGAGGCAAGAGAATCGCTTGAACCCGGGAGGTGGAGGTTGCAGTGAACCAAGATCGTGCCACTGCACTCTAGCCTGGGCAACAGAGCAAGACTCTGTGTCAAAAAAAAAAAAGAAAGAAAGAAAGAAAAGAAAAGAAAAGAAAATTCAGTAAACCCTGCTATATACAGATGTGCTATCATCCAGGCTTTGTTGATCCACTAATAGAGCACAGGCAGAGTAGATTTAGCATAAATCTGAAGAGTCTTAGGATTCTCAAAATAGTAAAAGAGCATGTGTTTCAACTTAAAGTCACTAGCTACATTAGCCCCTAACAAAAGAATCACTCTGTCCTTTGAAGTTTTGAAGCCAGGTTTCTTGCTATGTATGAAAGCCCTAGCTGGCATCTCCTTCCAATATAAGGCTGTTTGGTCTACACTGAAAATCTGTTGTTTAGTGAAGACACCTTCATCAATTATCTTAGCTAAATCTTCTGAATAACTTGCTGCAGCCCCTACATCAGCAATTGCTGCTTCACCTTGCATTTTTATGTTGCAGAGATGGCTTGTTTTCTTAAATCTCATGAACCAACATCCGCTAGCTTCCAACTTTTCTTCGGCAACGTCCTCACTTCTCTCAGCCTTCTCAGAATTAAAGACAGTTAAGGCCTCGTTCTGGTTTAGGCTTTGGCTTAAGAGACTATTGTGGCTGGTCTGATCTATTCAGACCACTAAAACTTTCCATACCAACGACGAGGCTATTCAGCTTTTTTAACATGTATTCAGGAGACAACACTTTTTTTGTTTTTTCAAGAGTCAGGGTCTCCCTATGTTGCCCAGGCTAGATTTAAACTCCTAGGTTCAAGTGATTCTCCTGCCTCCACCTCCCAGGTAGCTGGAAGTACACATGAAAGCCAGACTTGGAATAACACTTTCCATTCCTTCAGGAGCTTTTCCTTTGCGTTTACTATTTGGCTGTTTAGTGCAAAAGGCCCAGCTTTTGGCCTATTAACAGCTTTCGACAAGCCTTTCTCAAAAGGCTTAATCATTTCTAGCTTCTGATTTAAAGTGAGAAACGTGATTATTTCACTCGAACACTTAGGGGCCACTGTAGAGTCACTAATTGGCTTCATTTCAATACTGTTGTGTCTAAGGGAAAAGGGTGGTCTAAGAAGACAGAAACAAATGGGGGAACAGCCAGAATACACACATTTATTGATGCAGTTTGCTATCTTATGTGGGCATGGTTCATGGCACTCCAAAACAATCACAATAATAAAAGATTACTGATAACCATAACACATATAATAATAATGAAAAAGTTTGAAATGCTGCAAGAATTACCAAAATGTAACACACACACAAAGTGAATAGACGCTGTTGGAAAAATGGTGCTGACAGACTTTGTGCACACAGGGTTGCCATAAACCTTTATTTATTTGTTTATTTACTTATTTATTTTTTAGAAGCAGTCTTGCTCTGTCACCAAGCTGGAGTGCAACAGTGCCATCTCAGCTTACTGCAACCTCCGCTACCTGGGTTCAAGCGATTCCCCTACCTCAGCCTCCCAAGTAGCTGGGACTACAGGCACCTGCTACCACACCCGGCTAATTTTTTGTATTTTAGTACAAACGGGGTTTCACCATGTTAGCCAGGCTAGTCTCGAGCTCCTGACCTCGTGATCCATCTGCCTTGGCCTCCCAAAGTGCTGGAATTATAGGCATGAGCCACTGCGCTGGCCCATAAACCTTTAATTTGTAAAAAAAAAAAAAAAAAAAAAAAAAACCAAAAAACAATAAAGTGCAGCAAAACAAGGTAGGCCCCTATGCACATGTACACACACACACACCCCCTCTCAGTGTGGGATGACAATTAGGTTGGAAAAAGCATAGGCAAAATTTTAAAAAAATTAAATGTACATACACCAAAAGCCTTTATATACACAAACAATAATACTTTACCAGAGTAAAAAAAAACTAAACACCTGCTGATCACGAGATCAGGATTTTGAGACCAGCCTGGCCAACAATATGAAACCCCATCTCTACTAAAAATACAAAAAAGACGTGGTGGCACACACACTTTAGTCCCACCTACTCAGGAGGCCGAGGCAGGAGAATCACTTGAACCCAGAAGGCGGAGGTTGCAGTGAGCCAAGATTACGCCACTGCACTCCAGCTTGGGCAACAGAGCAAGACTCTGTCTCAAAAAAAATTAATCAATTAATTAAAAACCTAGTGATGAACCTAAGAAGAGTGCAAGAGTCCCATGAAAACAATGGAAAAGCTAACAAGCAAGAAAAGAATGAATAGAAGACATACCATGTTCTTGAATGGGAAGATTCAACACAAAAATGCTTTTTCTTCCCAGTTAATCAACACATTCAAAGCTACCGTCAATAAAACATCAAGAGTTTGGGAGTGAGACCTAATACCTTAATGCTAAAGTTTATAGGGAAAAAGAATAATAAAGCATAGCCAGGATAATGCTGAAAAAGAAAACTAATGATAAGTGACTAATCTTACTTGATAGTATAACATAATATAAAGTTACAGTAATTAATTAGTATGGAACTTACACATAGATCATTGGAGGAAACAAGAAAGATTAATAAACAGATCCAAGTAAACATGACAATTTAGCACATGATAAACAGCAGAATCAATCAGTGGAAGAAAGGTGAATTATTCAATAAAATTGTGTTGGGACCAGTTAGCCATATGGAAAAGAAAATTACGTTGGCCCAATCAATCACTATTTGGCCACACTGTGGCCTGTTACAGCACCTGTTCCACAGGGCTCCAGAGGCAACCAAGCAGTTCATCCACAACTCTTAGCAAGTGCCCAGAAAATATCAGCTCTTAGTATGAGCCTTCACTTTAAGCCAAGACAAACATATTTACAAACAAGACGTAAACATTCTAGAGGAATATACGGCAGTTTTTTTTTTGTTGTTGTTGTTATTAATTTTGAAGAGCAGAATGCCCTTCTATTTAAAACAAAACTCAGAAACCACAAGAGATTAGACTGAAAACTCAACTCCATAAAAATGAAAACTCTGGCAAGAACTACACAGAAGAAAACAGGGTTTGTCACAAAGGCCTATTTTTTTTTTTTTTTTTTTTGAGACAGAGTCTCGCTTGGTCACCCAGCAGCATGATCTCAGCTCACTGCAACCTCTGCTTCCTGAGTTCAAGCAATTCTCCCACCTCAGCCTCCCAAGTAGCTGGGACTACAGGCACCCTCCACCACACTCAGCTAATTTTTTTATTTTTAGTAGAGACAGGGTTTCACCATGTTGGCCAGGTTGGTCTTGAACTGACCTGGTGATGGGCCCACCTCAGCCTCCCAAAGTGCTGGGATTACAGGTGTGAGCCACCATGCACAGCCACAAGGGCCCTTTTTTTTTTTTTCTTAGCCATAGTTATTTTGGCTACAAAGGCCTATTTTTACCTTAAATATACAAAGAACTCCTTCAACTCTATAAGGAAAAAAATCAAACAAGCCGAGAGAACATTAGACAAGGTTATAAACAAGTGATTCACTGAAAAGGAAATCCAAATGGCTCCAAAAACAGGAAAACATGCTTTCTATCTTAATTATAAGGCAAGAAAACATTAAAATTACTACCAGACATAATTTTTCACCTACCAGATTAACAAAGATTGAAAAATCTAACCTATTAAAAATACATATGCTCCTTATTCCTTAGACCCAACCATGCCACTTCTGGGATTTAATATTAGAAGAACTATGTGGCCGGGCAAAGTGGCTCATGCCTGTAATCCCAGCACTTTGGGAGGCCAAGGCGGGCAGATCTCGAGGTCAGGAGTTTGACACCAGCCTGACCAACATGGTGAAACCCCATCCCTACTAAAAATGCAAAAATTACCCGGGCATGGTGGGTGGCACACACCTATAGTAACAGCTACTTGGGAGGCTGAGGCAGAAGAATCGCTTGAACCTGGGAACTTGCAGTGAGCCAAGATCGTGCCACTGCACTCCAGCCTGGGCGACAGAGCGAGACTCGCAAAAAAAAAAAAAAAAAAAATTATGATGCAAAATGACAATACATGGAAAGGAAGTTTGCACTTTTCTTAATAGCAATCTTTCTTTCAAAAGATTGAAAACAATTTAACATCCATCAACCAAGAGGACAAGATTAACAAATCACAATATGTTCATCTCAAGGAATTCACTGTGGCCAGTAAAAAGGACAAGGCTGCTCGATACTTTCTCAGTCTACATCAAAGATGCAGATGTGAAGTGAAAATGAAAACGGGCAGAACAGAAGTGCAGCAAGACTCGGTGGCTCACGCCTGTAATCCCAACACTCTGGGAGGCTGAGGCGGGCAGATCACAAAGTCAAGAGTTCGAGACCAGCCTGGCCAACATAGTGAAACCCCATCTCTAGTAAAAATAGAAAAATTAGCCAGGCGTGATGGCAGTTGCCTGTAATCTCAGCTACACAGGAGGCTGAGGCAGGAGAATAGCTTAAACCCGGGAGGTGCAGGTGGCAGTGAGCCAAGATCATGCCACTGCACTCCAGCCTGGGTGCGAGAGTGAGACTCTATCTCAAAAAAAAAAAAAAAAGAAAAGAAAAAGAGAAAGAAACACAAGGGCATACACCTGTATTTTTAAACAGAAGGTCCTGGAAAGACACAGGAAAATGGTAAGAGTAGTTGCCCCTATAATGGAAGTGGCAGGCTGAGGAACAATGGTAGGAAAGAACTTTCTTTTCATAATCTGAACTCCTTTGTACTTTTAAAAGTTTGTGTCATATCAACAAATTTAAAACTAATCTTAAAACAAAATAAAATTAAAAACTGAACAGGCCAGGCGAGGTGGTTCATACCTATAATCCCGGATATTTGAGAGGCCCAGGCAGGGGGGGTGTCACTTGAGGCCAGGAGTTCGAATCAGCCTGGCCAACAGGGTGAAACCCCATCTCTACTTATTAAAAAAAAAAAAAAGCCAGGCACGGTGGCTCACGCCTGTAATCCCAGCAGTTTGGGAGGCTGAGGCGGGCAGATCACGAGGTCGAAGTTCAAAACCATTCTGACCAATATGGTGAAACTCCCTCTCTACTAAAAATAACAAAAGTTAGCCAGGCGTGGTGGGTGCACCTGTAGTCCCAGCTACTCAGGAGGCTGAGAAAGGAGAATCACTTGAGCCTGGGAGACAGAGGTTGCAGTGAGCCGAGATGGCGCCACTGCACTGCACTCCAGCTTGGGCGACAGAGCGACACTCTCTCTCAAAAAATAAAATAAAAACAAAAACTCAACATTCATGATGGTGAAAAATCACAAGTAACCTAAATGCCGTCCACAGGGGAAGGCAGCAGCCTGCAGCTGAGGGTGAGGTTGATCCCTGCTTGCTAAGACAGATGGGGCTTCAACCGTCCAAGGGAAAAGGGCGCCACAGAACAAATACATTCGTGCGATGAAAACCCCCGCGAAATGTTCTGTTTTCCTGTGGCTAGATCGGCATCTATGTACGGGACAGACAACTCCCGACATGGCCAGTGGTGATCCCTGTGATGGCTGTAACTGGGGGTGGCAAAGACAACTTCAGATGTTAGCGTATTCCCCGTCCCCCCACCCCGCCCAGCGCTCTATCGCCCAGGCTAGAGTGCGGTGACCCAATCTCGGCTCACTGCAACCTTCAACTCCAAGGGAAGTCATTCAAGTGATTCTCCTGCCTCAGCCTCCCAAGTAGCTGGGATTACAGGCGCGTGGCACCACGCCCGGCTAATTTTTGGGGGGTGTTTTTGTTTAACGTAGTAGAGACGGACTTTCACCATGTTGACCAGTCTGGTCTTGAACTCCTGACCTCAGGTGATCCACCCGCCTCAGCCTCCCAAAGTGCTGAGATGACAGGCATGAGCTACGGCGCCCGACCTTGTGCACATAATTTTATATTTTCCCAAGATGACTACATCCAAAACTATATAACAACAACAAAAAAAAAGGCTAGTGGGCCAGGCACGGTGGCTCACGCTTGTAATCCTGGCCAAGAATCGCGCCTCTGCACTCCAGCATGGGCAACAGAGCGAGACTCCCTCTCAAAAAATAAAAATAAAAAAGGCTGGAGACGGATGAAATGTCCGCGGTGGTTGCTTTGGTGGGATGAACAATGCGTAGGGTTTGCTTTGGTCTTTTACTTTATTTTATTTGCTTTTTCCTACTTTCCAAATACTCTAGATGCCGAGCAAAAGCTACGCTCCGCGAGGAGGTCCGGGAACGGGGCGGCCCCCGCGAGGGCCAGGCGCCCGCCCAGCGCTCACTTACTTGTCTGGGACGCCGGGTGCTCCTGGCTTCTCTGGAAGGGGTACCTGAACAGCAGCTTATTGCCCCTGCTCCCAGAACTCACCAGAATCACGCTGATGGGGCTGGTGTTGTCCCCCATCCCGCCGTGGGGCCGGGGCCCGGGGCGGAGGGGGCCTGAGGAGGACGAGGGTGGAGGCGCAGAGAGCAGCGCGACAATCACCAACTCACGTGCCGCTCGCCGGGGTCGCGAGACTTCGGCGACGCAGCCCGGAAGAGATGCCGAGGCCAGGGGCGCGCGCGGACGCGGGAAACGGCGCAGGCGCAGGTAGCGAAATGCGCAGGCGCGGGACCTTCTGGACCCCTCTGGGCTGCTCCAGCGCTGTCCGGAGCCGCCGGATTCTCGCTTGGGGCACAGGAGGTCCTTATCACTCTGTGGATGGGAAAGGCGCGGGGTCCAGTCAGTGTCCCTCTCTATGTTGGTTTCCTCGTTTTAAAAATAACGCTCGCGGCCGGGCGCGGTGGCTCACATCTGTAATCCCAGTACTTTGGGAGGCCGAGGCGGGCGGATCACGAGGTCAAGAGATCGAGACCACCTTGGCCAAGATGGTGAAACCCCTGTCTCTACTAAAAACACAAAAATTAGCGGGCCGTGCTGGCGCGCGCCCGTAATCCCAGCTACTCGGGAGACTGAGACAGGACACTCGCTTGAACCTGAGAGGCGGAGGTTGCAGTCAGCCGCGATCGCGCCGCTGAACGCCAGCCTCGTGACAGAGCTAGACTCCCTCTCAAAAAAAACCAAAAAACTTTTGTGCTTTAAAGGACACCAAAAAAAGTGAGAAATCCACCCACAGAACAGAAGAAAATATTTGTAAGTCACATATCTGGTAAGGAATTGTATCTAGTATGCAGACTTTACAATAAAAAGACAATCAACTGAAAAATCCGGAAAAGATAGGAATATTTTTCCAGTGCGTCATACAAATGGCCAATAAGCACCCGACGATGCTGAGCCCAAGGCGGAGGCTCGGGCCTGTGACCCGGGTCTGAGAGGCCGGGAGCTCCAGAACAGCCTGGGCAACAGGGCGAGACCCCATCACTGCAAAAAATAGGAATAAAAAAATGCCCAACATTATTAGGCATTAGGGAGATGCAAATCAAAACTACAAATGGATGCCACATCATACCTCCTACGATGGCTATAATCAAAAAGACAAACCTCAGCAGGAATGTGCAGAAATGGGAATATCTCTCCTGTTGGTGGGAATGTAAGATGCTGCAGACGCTGTGGAAAACAGGCTGGCAGTTCCTGAAAGGTCACAGTTAACACAAGACTCAGCAGGTCCCCCTTTTAGATATATAGCCAAGAGAAATGAAAGCATGTGTCCACGCCAGGCGCGGTGACTCACGCCTGTAATCGCAGCACTTTGAGAGGCCAAGGTGGGTGGATCACGAGGTCAGGAGATTGAGACCATCCTGGCTAACATGGTGAAACCCCGTCTCTACTGAAAATACACAAAAGTAGCCGGGTGTGGTGGCACACGCCTGTGGTCCCAGCTACTCGGGAGGCCAAGTCAGGAGAATCACTTGAACCCAGGAGGCAGAGGTTGTAGTGAGCTGAGAGTGCGCCACTGCACTCCAGCCTGAGCGACAGAGCGAGACTCCATCTCAAGAAAAGAAAACAAAGCATATGTCCACATAAAAGCATGTGTGTTCTTAGTAATATTATTCATAATAGTCCAAAGTGGAAGTACACCGAGGGTATATCAACCGTTGAAGGGGTGAATAAACTCTGGAATAGTTCATATGATGGAATGCTATTCAGCCATAAAATGGAATGAAGTGCTGGCACATAAATCAATCTTGAAGACATACTAATATATGATTCTATTTATATAAGATGCCCAGAATAGAGACAGAAAGATTAGTGGCTGCCTAGGGCTGCCAGGGGGTGAGGGGAAATAAGGAGCAATTGATAAGGGCTATGGATTTTTTGAAGGCAAGTGATGAAAATATACTAAAGTTGACGGTGGTAATGGTTGCACAGCTCTGTGAATATACTAAAAGACATGGAAGTGTATACTTCAAGTGGATAAACTTTATGGTATGTCAATTATATCTCAATAATGTTGTTTAAAAAAAAAAATCACCCCACCCACCCTATCCCAGGCTTCCCCAGGAAGTAACTAAAGGTAATGGTCTTCTATAGCGACTTCCAGAACTTTCCCACGAATATCGAATGCATCAGAACATAACCTGACTGAGGGGTGAGTATTTTCACTGTTCCAAGTAGCCCTCTTGCACCAACACTGACACAAATGTGTATTTGACAGAACAGATTTGTGGGTTAGTCTCACCAGGGTGAAGAGTACTTGCGTTTGAAATGTCTCAGCACTACCAACAGATGCATTTTCTTGCACAGGCTGCATGACATTTTTTTTCTGAAATTCCCAGAACGGAAAATGACATCTTCTTCTATGTTGCATTTCTTTGATTAAGAGAGAGAGAGAGCTGTATCACCTGATTACTTGCAGTGTCTGAGAATTGCCTTCTTGTTTTCTTTGTAGGTTGTCTGTTCCTTGATGGTTTGGCTGTGTTCTTTCTAAGGAATAGATACCCTCTGTTTCAGATTTTGCAAGCCTTTACCCCAGTCATGCCTGTTTTGATTCTATGTCTAATCAAAAGGTTTGTGAGTTCTCCCACACTTCCCAGGAGTACCTCTGGAATGGAGATGAGAGTGCAGGAGCAGGGCTTGAGGCTGGAAGGGTAAGATGGGACAGATGGGGGTGGGGGAACCCAGGGGAATGGCTGCTGGTGGTACTGGAGGCCTCCTTACAGGGACACTGGGAGTCTGCGTGTCACCAGACGAAGGGACGGAAACTGTGACTCAGGCCTCCCTCTTCTGACCTAACCGTACTGCTGCCCCAGTGGGCAGAAACTTGAGGCTCCAGACTGGCTTCTTGCCAGTAACTCTGGCACTCATTGTTTGTTATTGAGACTATAGTAGTCAGGCCGGGCACGGTGGCTCACGCCTGTAATCCCAGCACTTTGGGAGGCCGAGATGGTTGGATCACCTGAGGTCAGGACTTGGAGAGCAGCCTGGCCAACATGGTGACACCCCATCCCTATTAAAAAAAAAAAGAAAATAATAATAATAATAATGAGTGCTGGAACTGGTAAAAGCACAGGGAGCTCACCATGTCCCAGCACAGGGAGGTCCTGGGTGTGTCCCTGCCTGCACAGGGCTGGGGGCAGGGCTGTCCAGAGAGCAGCACTCCATCCCAGTCCCACTCTCACGGGCAGCACTTCAGAGTCCATGTTGGCACATCATGGGCGGTTGTAGAATGAGACTTCATGGTGACACCCCGTCACACCCCATCCTGAGGGTCAGTGGGCACCGCTTTGTACCTTAGTTTCCTCACCAGTAACAGGGCTCAGGGCACATGGTCCCTAAGTGAGTCCCAGCTCTAAGCTTTCCCAGTATCTCCTGGACAATGAAGTGCCAGGGCCAACCTCCACTTGCTACAGGGAGACATCCTCAGACTCTTCTCTGATAAGACCCCACACCTCTAAGTCCTCCTTATTTAAAATTAAATAACTGTTTCATAATCTGCTTTTTTGGCGGTAAGTAGATTTCTGGAAACTGAAACCCCCGACCCTTCCTCCCAGCCTGGGCCTGCCCTTAGCAGGGCAGGAGACCTTATCAGTCCTGCCACTTGGTCTGGGCCTCATAGGGCCACCACCATATGCAGGAGGGCCGGGTGGGGTTCACGGATGCTATCTGGCACTTGCCTGGCCACCTCCACCTTGTCAGCTGAGTGTTACTACCCCAGCAGGGAGAACCACTCATGCACAGTAATAACAAAAATAATTTAAAATTCATGCAAAAAAAAAAAAAAGAGGCCGTGCACGGTGGCTCATGCCTGTAATCCAAGCAGTTTGGAAGCCAAGGCGGGTGGATCACCTGAGGTCGGGAGTTCAAGACCAGCCTGACCAACATGGTGAAACCCCGTCTTTAAAATATAAATAAATAAATAAAATTCATGCTGCAAGTTCCTGAGCGTCCTCCCAGCACTGAGGTGGGGCTAGTCTAATCCCCATGGAAGAGATTAAAACAATGAAACTAGGACTCACAAGGCAAGTTAGCCTGCCCAGGGCCACTGAAGGTCCACTCTCACAGGAGGGTTTGCAGATGCCCAGCCAGCATTCTGCTGAGTGTCCAGTGGCATGTAAGTGGCCAGACACCCTCTGAGTTCAGCCTCAGCTGCTCAGGCACAGAACATGTCTGAAGCTTGGAATACAGGCCAGAGACTCGTGGGCACCAGCATCCCAGACACACTGCACAGGCTCAGGCTTAAACCAAGGCCCAGGGACAGGAAGGCATACGCCCCAGCCCCAGCCCCAGCTAGCCTCCCAGCCCACACAAACCCTCAGCGCTTGTTTTCTGCTCCATGGAAGCCTAGGACATGTTTCATAACCTCCTGGAGTCTCCGTATCCTCATCTTTCCAAAGGTAATGATGGCCAGGTGCAGTGGCTCACACCTGTAATCCCAGGCATTTTGGGAGGCTGAGGTGGGTGGATCTCTTGACCTCAAGAGTTTGAGGCCAGCCTGCGCCACATGGCAAGACCCCGTCTCTACTAAAAATACAAAACTTTGGCCAGACATCGTGGCTCATGCCTGTAATCCCAGCACTCTGAGAGGCCGAGATGGGCAGATCACGAGGCCAGGAGTTCAAGACCAGCCTGACCAACATGGTGAAACCCCATCTCTACTAAAAATACAAAAATTACCTGGGCATGGTGGCATTTGCCTGTAGTCCCAGCTACTCAGGAGGCTGAGGCAGGAGAATTGCTGGAACCCGGGAGGCGGAGGTTGCAGTGAGCCAAGATCGTGCCACTGCACTGCAGCCTGCGTGACAGCGATACTCTGCCTCAAAAAAATAAAAAATAAAATAAATAAAATAAAGTGCAAAAATTAGCCAGGCATATTGGCACATGCCATAGTCCAGCTACTCAGGAGGCTGAGGTGGGAGGATCATCTGAGCTAGGGAAGTTGAGCCTGCAGTGAGCTGAGATCGTGACACTGCACTCTAGCCTGGAGGACAGAGTAAGAAGACCCTGTCAGAAAACAAAACGTACAAAACGAAACAAAAAGGCCGCTAATGATAATAAACCCTCCCTCACAGAGTGGTTGTCAGGGTCAAGCACCCAGAATGAAGAGTGTTGGTGCCATGTGCAGAACTCAGAAAGCACTCAATAAATGTCAGCCGACCAGGCACGGACTCCCCTCAGAAATGTGGTCTAGTGGCCACACACGGTGGCTCATGCCTGTCATCCCAGAACTTTGGGAGGCTGAGGTGGGTGAATCATTTGAGGTCAGGAGTTCCAGACAAGCCTGGCCAACATGGCGAAAACCCGTCTCTACCAAAAATACAAAAATTAGCCGGGTGTGGTGGCACGTGCCTGTAATCCCAGCTACTCGGGAGGCTGAGGCAGGAGAATCTCTTGAACCCGGGAGGCAGAGGATGCAGTGAGCCGACATCGTGCCACTGAACTCCAGCCTGGCAACAGAGCAAGACTGTGTCTCAAAAAAAAAAAAGAAATGTCTAGAAGACTCTCCTCACTTTGAAATAAATTTGCGTAACATAAAGATAACCATTTTAAAGAGAGCAATTCAGTGGCATTTAGCACATTCGGAGTGCTGTGCAGCAACCACAGCTGTCTAGTTCAAGAACACTTTCATCGCCCTGGAAGGAAATGCCTCCTCACTAAGCAGTCAGTCACTCCCGGCCCTAACAACCACCAATGTACTATCTGTCTGGATGTGCCCATTCTGGACATTTCATAAAATGGCTTAAGCCCCACAATATTTATTTATTTATTTTAGTCGGAGTCTCACTCTATCACCCAGGCTTCCAGTGGCAAGATCTCAGCTCACTACAACCTCTGCCGCCCAAGTTCAAGTGATCCTCCTACCTCAGCCTCCCGAGTAGCTGGGACAACAGGCATCTGCCACAACGCCCAGCTAATTTTTGTATTTCTAGTAGAGACGGAGTTTCGCTATCTTGCCCAGGCTGGTCTTGAACTCCTGACCTTGTGATCCACCCACATTGGCCTCCCAAAGTGCTGGGATTACAGGCATGAGCCACCATACTCGCCAAGCCCCCCAGTTTCCATACAGCACTCAGCCTCTTGCGTCTGACTTCTTTCACTTAGTACGGTGGTTCAAGGCTCATCCATGTTGTCACATGTCAGTACTTCATTTTTATGGCTGAATAATAGTTCACTGTATGGAAATATCACAAGTTGCTTATCTATTCATCCAGTGATGGACATGTGGGTTGTTTCCACCGTTTGGCTATTGGGAATGGAAGGGCATAACATTTTTTAATTGTATTTTTAAAGTCACTAGTTTGACTGCATTAAAATTACAAACTTTTGTTTAACTAAAATATCATTAAGGTGCAGAGTTGGGGACGATATAACACTCAAACTGACAAATTCTTTTTTTTTTTTTTTGATATTGAGTTTCACACTGTTGCCCAGGCTGGAGTGCAGTGACGCAACCTCAGCTCACTGCAACCTCCGCCTCCCGGGTTCAAGCGATTCTCCTGTCTCAGCCTATAGGATTACAGGTGCCCGCCACCACACCAGGCTAATTTTTGTATTTTTAGTAGAGACAGGGTTTCACCAAGTTGCCCAGGATGGTCTCGATCTCTTGGCCTCGTGATACTCCTACCTCCGCCTCCCAAAGTGCTGGGATTGCAGGTGTGAGCCACGGCGCCCGGCCCTGACAGAGGAATTCTATCCAGAATGTTTCTGAAATTTCTACAGATCAGTGACTGGCAACGCAGTGGGAAAGTGGCCATGAGTGAGACACAAGAGGAAACCCAAATGGCCGTGAATGTGGACTCGACCGCACTAATTACCATAAGAGAAGCCACTACACACTCACCAAAGATCACACACAAGACCAGGAGTCTCACTGCTGTGGTTCGAAAGTCTGTCTTGCTGAAACTTAATCGCCAGTGTGGCAGCATTGAGAGGTGGGGCCTCTGGGCTAAGTAGGTTGGATCGTGAGGGTCCTGCCCTCATGAGTGGATTAATGTGTTGTCATGGGAGTGGGCCTGGTGGCTTTATAAGAACAGAGACCTGAGCCGGCCCACGAGCACGCTCAGCCCCATCACGTGCGATTAATACTCTCTGCCACTTTGGGACCCCACACAGAGTCCCCACTGGCAAGAAGGCTCTCACCAAACGTGACCCTTGACTTGGAACTTCTCAGCCTTCATAACTGTAGGAAATAAGCTCTTTTCAAATTAAACTCCACAGTCTCAGGTATGCTGTTATAAGCAACAGAAAATGGAGTACTACGCCGACCACATCAAAAGTTTAGAAGGATATAGAGCAAGGAGAATGCTCACACACCACGAGGGAAAACATAAGTAGGTTAACCATTCTGAAAAACAGTTTGGGATTATTTACTAAAGTTGAAAATACATGGCCAGGCGCCGTGGCTCATGCATGTAATCCTAGCACTTTGGGAGGCCGAGGCAGGTGGATCACCTGAGGTCGGGAGTTCAAGACCAGCCTGACCAACATGGAGAAACCCTGTCTCTACTAAAAATACAAAATTAAAATTAGCCAAATGTGGTGTGTAGGCCTGTAATCCCAGCTACTCAGAAGGCTGAGGCAGGAGAATCACTTGAACCCCAGAGGCGGAGGTTACAGTGAGTTGAGATCACACCATTGCACTCCAGCCTGGGCAAAAAGAGCAAAACTCCATCTCAAAATAA
>CAUYLG010029862.1:0-13657 GCA_963573385.1 Cacajao melanocephalus | reverse complement strand
CCACCCCCTGCTATCCCTCCTCTAGCTCCCCACCCCACAACAGACCCCAGTGTGTGATGTTCCCCTCCCTGTGTCCACGTGTTCTCATTGTTCAACACCTGCCTATGAGTTAGAACATGCGGTGTTTAGTTTTCTGTTCTTGTGTCAGTTTGCTGAGAATGATGGTTTCCAGCTTCATCCATGTCCCTGCAAAGGACATGAACTCATCCTTTTTTATGGTTGCATAGTATTCCCTGGTGTATATGTGCCACATTTTCTTTACCCAGTCTATCATTGATGGGCATTTGGGTGGGTTCCAAGTCTTTGCTATTGTAAACAGTGCCAGAATGTACATATGTGTGTATGTGTCTTTATAATAGAATGATTTATAATCCTTTGGGTATATACCCAGTAATGGGATTGCTGGGTCAAATGGCATTTCTTTTAAACAACCAGCTCTCGTGTGAACTAACAGCGAGAACTCACTCATTACCGTGCAAAAGGCACCAAGTCAGTCATGAGAGATCTGCCCCCATGACCCAAGTACCTCCCACCAAGCCCCACCTCCAACATCAAGGATCACATTTCAACCTGAGATTTGGAGGGGACAAACATCCAACCTATATCAATCACTCCAATCTTGAAGGCCAAATTTCTCTCTCCTCCATCTTCACATTGTCTTCTCCTCTGTATACCTCTTTAAATCTCCCTCTACCTCTTTTTTTATAAGGATACACGTGACTGCATTTAGAGCCCACTGTCATGGTTACTATTAGGTGTCAACTTGATGAGATTCAGGACTGCATAGATGGCTGGTGAAGCATTGTTTCTGGGTGTGTCTGTGAGGGTGTTGCCAGAGGAGACTGACATTTGAGTCAGTGTTTGACTGTTTGTTAGAGGAAGACCCACCCTCAGTGTGAATGGGCACCATGCAATTGGCTGCCAGTGCGGCTAGAACAAAGTAGGTGGAAGAACAGCAGTTTGCTTGCTGAGCCTGTTTACTCTCTCTCTTCCTCTCGGCTTCCTCTCCTCCTGCCTTTGGACACCAGACTTTAGGTCTGTTGACCTTTGGACTCTGCGACTTGCACCAGCAGCCTCTCAGGGGCTCTTGGACCTTTGGCCTCAGACTAGGGCCTGTACTGTCAGTTTCTCTAGTTTTGAGGCTTTTGGATTTGGACTGAGCTATGCAAGTAGCTTCTCTCTTTCCCCAGTTTGCAGACAGCCTATCATGGGACTTCACGTTGTAATCATGTAAGCCAATTCTCCCTAATAAACTCCCTTATATATGTATACATATATCCTATTAGCTCTGTCCTCTGAAGAGCCCTGACCAACACACCCACTCAGATAGTCCAGATAATCTCTGCATGTCCATATCCTTAACTTATCACATCTGCTAAGAACCATTTTCCAAATAAGGTAGTATTTATAGGTTCTGGGGATTAAACCCTAATATCTTCGGGAGTCATTATTTAGCCTATTATAAGGAGTAAGTCAGAAATGTTGTTCCAAAGTTCTGGGGTGATTGGGTTTGTAAATGAATGACTGGGGTTCTTTGAGGCCACATGGGGTGGTAAGCAGGCCAGCCTGTTGGGAAATGATACGGTTTGGCTGTGTCCTCACCCAAATTTCATCTTGAATTATAGCTCTCATAATCCCCATGTATCGTGGGAGGGATCTGGTAGGATGTAATTGAATCATGGGGGCGGGTTTTTCCTGTGCTGTTCTTGTGATAGCAAATAAGTCTAACGAGATCTGATGGTTTTATAAAGGGGAGTTCCCCTGCACATGCTCTCTTGCCTGCCACCATGTAAGATGTACCTTTGCTTCTCCTTTTCCATCCAGCATGATTGTGAGGCCTCCCCAGCCATGTGGAACTGTGAGTCAATTAAGCCTCTTTCCTTTATAAATTACCCAGTCTCAGGTATGTCCTTATAGTAGTGTGAGAACAGACTAACACAGGAGGGATATGGGCTCTGTAGTCACACAGACATGAGTTCACTTCCCAGCCCCAACATTTGATGACCTTGGACAGGTCACTCAACCTCCCAGGCCCTCCAGTTCCTCCTCTGAAATGAGGCAATGATTGCACTTCCCACACAGGGCTGTTGTAAGGTGTGCTTGCAAAGCACTTAGCATAGGACTGGGAACATTGTGAGTGATCAAAAAACAATTAGCTGTTGTTATTAAACCACAAACATGAGAATAATATTACGCATTTACTCTGTGGCTGCTGTGTTCCAGGTTCACAGGGAGTCGTAAAACATAATCCCCAGAAACATGCAATGTAGATGGCCTTATTGCCCCATGCCACAGAGACTAAGATTTGTCCAAAGTTAAACAGTCAACAAACAATAGAGGAAGGACAAAGACCTGTCTGGCTGATTCTTCCCCACAATGCTGCTCTCCACCATAGGAGATTCTAAACTCCAGTGTCTGCAGAGAGCATGTGTAAATGACAGGGACACATCTACAGGCAGGAAAGTCTGAGGCCAGCTGTGTGGAGGGACTTGCTGACTGTCAGGGCTGCAGACTGTGGTGTGAGAAACCAGAATGGTGGAGATCATTTTGTGCAGCACTCTTCCACAGAGAACAGCAGAGACCCTCTGCCCTGTTGTGGCAACAAATCTCTGTGTGAGGGCAGGGCCTACCCTGGGATCCAGGATGCTGCGGACCTTCTGACCCAAGGATGGATGGATGAAAAAGTCAGCATTGGCTGGGCATGGTGGCTCATGCCTGTAATCCTCCAGCACTTTGAGAGGCCAAGATGGGCAGATCACTTGAGCCCAGGAGTTCGAGACCAGCCTGGCCAACATGATGAGACCCCATCTTTAAAAAAAAAGAGGCCAGCATTATGTAGCTCCTGGAGTTCCCCATGATCACCCAAGAATATTATTTATTGAGCCCCAAATTATTTCAATCCATAATATATTTTCAGTTCCTTTTTTTTTTTTTAGGAAGTAAACTTTGGCCAGGCACGGTGGCTCACGCCTGTAATCTAAGTACTTTGGGAGGCCGAGGCAAGAGGATCACCTGAGCCCAGGAGTTTGAGATCAGCCTGGTCAACATGGTGAAACCCCGTCTCTACTAAAAATACAAAAATTAGCCAGGGGTGGTGGCGCACACCTGTAGTCCCAGCTACTTCGGAGGCTGAGGCAGGAGAATTGCTTGAACCTGGGAGGCAGAGGTTGCAGTGAGCCAGACTGCACCACTGCTTGCCAGCCTAGGTGACAGAGCAAGACCCTGTCTCAAAAAAAAAAAAAAAAAGAAATAAACTTTACATTGATGAAATATTGCACAAATAGCAACTATATCACTTGAAAAGGGTGGGAAAACCCAAGATGTGGGCGATGGTATTGTCTTCCTCAAGGTAAACCATTGCTGTCAAGTAAGACATGAGAAAAATATATCTGTCAGGCTGGGCACAGTGGCTCACACCTGTAATCCCAGCACTTTGGGAGGCCAGGGCGGGTGGATTACCTGAGGCTAGGAGTTTGGGACCAGCCTGGGCAACATGGTGAAACTCCGTCTCTACTAAAAATACAAAAATTAGCTGGGCATGGTGGTATGCGCCTGTAGTCCCAGCTACTTTGGAGGTGGAGGTTTCAGTGAACTGAGATCGCGCCACTGCACTCCAGCCTGGGCGACAGAGCAAGACTTCGCCTTAAAAAAAAAAGAGCCAAAAAACAAAAACCTAAATCATCATCATCATAATAAAATAAAACAAAGAAAAGAAAAAGAAAAATATATCTGCCAGTTTTATGGTTCAATAACTTAGACTTTCATTCTTTTTTTACATATATTTTTATTTTTTGTAGAGACAGGATCTTGCTATGTTGCCCATGCTGGTCTCAAGTCCTGGCCTCAAGGAATCTTCCCTCCCTGGCTTCCGAAAGTGTTGAGATTACAGGTGTGAGCCACCGTGATTGGCCAACTTAGACCTTCTTGTATGTATTTCTGGCATAATAGATCATCACTGGAGAGATTTTGTTATTATCTATAAAGGTTTTTAAAAATACCTTTGTACCATTTGAGATTCCAAATAGTTGTGTATGAGAATCCCAGCTCCCGCACATCTATGCCAACATTTGCCATGGTTGGCCATTTTTTTTCTTGAGACAAAGTCTCGCTCTGTCACCCAGGCTGGAGTGCAGTGGGTCACTGCCTCCCGGGTTCAAATGATTCTCCCATCCCAGCCTGAATATCTGGGACTACAGGCACGAGCCACCATGCACAGCTAACTTTTGTATTTTTGGTAGAGATGGGGTTTCACCAAGTTGCCCCAGGCTGATCTTGAACTCCTGGACTCAAGTGATCCTCTTGCCTCGGCCTCCCAAAGTGCTGGGATTAGGGTGTGAGCCACCGCGCCTGGCTTAAATTTAGCCATTTTAACGAGTGTATAGTGGCATATCATTATATTTTTATATATTCCTAATGACAATGATGTTGAGTAGCTTTTCAAGTACTTATTTGTATATTTTCTGCTCAAATCTTTTTGGCTTTTTTATTGGGTTACTTTCTTATATTTGAGTTTTGTGAGTCTTTTCTATATTGTGGATACAAGTCCTTTAACAGTTACATGCTTTACAAAAACTCTTTTCCCTAACACGTGGCTTTTTTTTTTTCATTCTCTTAACTGTGTCCTTTAAAGAGCAGATTTTTTTGTTTGTTTGTTTCGATGAAATCCAATTTATCAATTTGTTCTCTGAGTTGTGCTTTTGGTGTCGCATGTAAGAAATCTTTGCCTGATCCAAGGTCACAAACTTTATTTCCTGTCATTTCTTCTAGAAGTTTTATATGCTTAGGTTTTACATGTAGGTCTAAAATCCATTTGGAGTTAATTTTTGTATGTGATGTGTGAGGTAGAAATCCAGGCGCATTCTTTTGCATAAAGCTGTCTAGTTGTTCCAGCACCATTCGTGGAAAAGGCTATCTTTTCTCCATCACTGCCTTTGCACTTTAAAAAAGGGCTGTCCATATATGTATGGGTTTATGTCTGGAGTATCTGCTTTGCTCTATTTATCTATTTGATCTTAACACCAGTATCACATAGTGTTGATTACTACAGTTTTATAATCATTATTGAGTCGGATAGTGTTAAACCCTCTAGCTTTGTTTTTCTTTTTTTAAGAGTTGTTTTTTCTATTCTTGATCCTTTGCATTTCCATATAAATTTCAGAATCAGCTTGCCATTTTTTACCAAAAATCTTGGTAGAGTTCTGACTGATATTGTGTTAAATCCATAGATTAAATTTGGGGAGAATTGACATCTAAACAATATAGACTCTTTCAGCCTGTGAACAAGGTATAGCTCTTCATTTATTTAGGTCTTAGTTTCTCTCAGCAATTCTGTCATTTTCATTGTACAGGTCTTGCACATCCTTTGTAAAATTGAACCTTAGGTATTGCACATTTTTGATGCTATCGTAAATGCTTTTTTTTTTTTTTTTGAGGCAGGGTCTAGCTCTGTGGCCCAGGCTGGAGTGCAGTGGCATGATCTTGACTCATGCAACCTCCGCCCCCAGGTTCAAGAGATTCTAGTGCTTCAGCCTCCCAAGTAGCTGGGACTACAGGTGAGCACCACCATGTGTGGCTAATTTTTATATTTTTAGGAGAGACAGCGTTTTACCACGTTACCCAGGCTGGTCTCAAATTCCTGACCACAAGTGATCTGCCCACCTTGGCCTCCCAAAGTATTGGGATTACAGGCATGAGCCACTGTGCCGGGCCGGCTATTTTGTTTGTTTGTTTGTTTTTGAGACAGGATATCGTTCTGTCATCCAGGCTGGAGGGTAGCGGCACAATCTCGGCTCATTGCAATCTACACCTCTTGGGTTCAAGCAATTCTCATGCCTCAGCCTCCTAAGTAGCTGGGACTACAGGCATGCACCATCACGCCCGGCTAATTTTTTGTATTTTAGTAGAGACTGGGGGTTTTTCCCCATGTTGCCCAGGCTGGTCTTGAACTCCTGACCTCAGGCCTCCCGTCTTGGCCTCCCAAAGTGCTAGAATTATAGGAGTGAGCCACTGTGCCTGACCTATTATTATCATTATTATTATTATTTTGAGATGGTGTCTCACTCTGTCACCCAGTCTGGAGTGCAGTGGTGCAATCTCAGCTCACAGCAACCTCCACTTCCCGGGTTCCAGCGATTCTTCTGCGTCAGCCTCCCGAGTGGCTGGGACTATAGACATTTGCCACCATACCCGGCTAATTTTTGTATTTTTTAGTAGAGACGGGATTTCACCATATTGACCAGGCTGGTCTCAAACGCCTGACCTTGTGATCTGCCCGCCTCAGCCTCCCAAAGTGTTGGGATTACAGGCGTGAGCCACCGCACCTGGCTGACATTATTTTTTAATTTTAACAATGAGCTTACCTTTAACCACAAATTTGTTATTTTAATGTGCTCCTCATTTAATAGTTTTTTTTCCTAAAAATAGAAGCCATTCCACAAAACCTTTTACTTAGTACTCACTACCACTATCAATAAACTATTAGAGCAGTGGTTCTCAACCAGGGGTAATTTTGCTTTCCAAGGGACATTTGGCAATGTCTAGGAAATTTTCATTTGTCATAGCTGGGACTGGGAGTGCACTGGCATCTAGTGGATGGAGGTCAGGGTTGCTGCTAAACATCCAACCATGCACAAGACAGCCCCCACAACAAAGAATTATCCAGCATAAAATGTTAATAGCATTGAGGCTGAGAAACTCTGCGTTAGAAGTAGATACACAGATGTGCTCCTCACAATTAATATACTTGATAGACAACATGGCATGGGCAGATGTGGCAGGGTTTGTGTAATTTCACGTAAGTTTCATCCTTTCCTCGGATCCTATAAGATCTTTATCCTTTCCTTGTTTGGTGAGACATTCCATGGTCCTGGTGTGCAGCCTCCCTCATTGCAAAGGGTTAATAAACTTGACATTGTCAGATTACAGGTTTGTTCCTGGTGCTCTTAGGCTGATAAATCAGGCTTTCTAGCTGATTTATCAAGCTAGGATAAATTCATGGTGTGGAATCAGATTCTCCATTTTAGGAGGCGTCTCTGTGAAACTGGGCTAGTGCAGAGACTGGAAAAATGGTAGTGGAGTGAATAGCTTCTCAGCTGAGCCTCTGAAGGATAGGCAGGGTGAGCTGAGTGTAGGACTGAATTTATGAACATCCTTGGCTAAAACACTCTCTACTTTCAGTGACCTTGCTGCTCCTTTTTTTGCATCAGCAACCTCCTCAGCACCTGGGGGCTTAATGTCCAGATGGTGGCCCAGCCCTGTGGCCTGAACCTTCTGGCAAAACTGATGTGTTAGTGGGGCTGTGTAACTTGGGTTTCTATGACAGCAGCCTAATCCAGCCGGACCACCAAGCACAGCATCCTTGAAAGGTGGTGGCACTGGTGCCCAGGCTCAGCATCTTTTTCAGTTGGACGTTGAGATCTGCACTGCCTGCCGATAGCAAAATTCAGATGCCACCATCCATCAAACCTTGAATAATTCATCAAGTGCTCTTCCTCCTTTGGCCCAGAAGTTCCCACAGCTTCATTGGCCCCTGGCCCCTAAGGGTAATTCCTTTCAGCGTGCAGAGCTGCAAAGCAAAGTAGCTTAGGCCATTTGCTGAGAAATCTGGGACACAGGGTCGTCCCCTGAGGCCTTTGAACCTGCTAGTGCAGCTGGTACATCCTGGTACCTGGGGGAAGAGGCTTGGACAAAATCACCTGCTGAGACACAAATAGCACATGGAGGGGACACTTCCTGAAGCCCAATCCCAAGTGTGTCAGATGTGGGTCCCTCACTCCTTCCCTGCAGATGTGTCTGCTACTCTTGGGCAGAGAGGGCAATTTCTCTGCTTCCCTTAGCCCCTTCCCAGTCTTCCCCAGGCCTGTGCAGTGGGAGGGAAGCATTAGCCTGCAGTTCCTGACTTTTTGCCTTGGGAGGTCTCTCCGTGGAGTCCACTAGATATGTGAATTTGCCCTGGAGGAAGGACAGTGGGGGCTCTCAGTGGGACTGATGGCAGGGCAAGGGGTCCTCCAGAGAGAGGCTAGAGTAGCCTCTCTGACTTACATCCTCATTGATTCCACTCCAGTTTCACCTGTGAGTTGGGTGGGTGTGCCTCAGGCAGAGACTTTCCATCTCACCTTACCGAGTATCCGACTCTGTTGATTTCTTTTTCTTTCTTCTTTCTTTCTTTCTTTCTTTCTTTCTTTCTTTCTTTCTTTCTTTCTTTCTTTCTTTCTTTCTTTTCTTTCTCTCTCTCTTTTTCTTTCTTTCTTTCTCTCCCCTTCCTTCCTTCCTTCCTTCCTTCCTTCCTTCCTTCCTTCCCTCCTTCTCTCTCTCTCTCTCTTTGTTTTTGAGACAGAGTCTCTCTCTGTTACCCAGGTTGGAGTGCAGTGACGCAATCTTGACTCACTGCACTCAGCTCACTGAACTCTGCCTCCCAGGTTCAAGCAATTCTCCTGCCTCAGCCTCCCAAGTAGCTGGTATTATAGGCATGTGCCACCATGCCTGGCTAAATTGTGTGTTTTTAGTAGAGATGGGGTTTCGCCATGTTGGCCAGGCTGGTCTCGAACTCCTGACCTCATGTGATCCACCCACCTCGGCCTCCCAAGTGCTGGGATTACAGCCACCATGCCCAGCCAAAGATGGTGTTTTTCTAACTAAAAAATATAAGTTAAAATATTTCCTCTAAATCTAGTTAATTATGAAAAAAAAACCCTTTACAATTTTTGTTTCACAAAAGTGAGAAGCTTGTAGGTGTCAGTAGTGAAAAACATCTTTATGAAACCCTGCAGTATTGTAGGGGTGATGGGGAGGGCTGAGCAGATGTGCCCTTTCCGGTTCGGGAACCTTGGTCCCGAGCAGAAATAAGATGCTGAGAGTTCCTCATCTTTCCCTGGCTGCCTCCCTGGTAGTTGGTGCCACGTCTCCAGAAGTGGTTTGTAGTGGATTGTTTCACTGAAGGCTGGAAGTGGATGATGCACAGGTGACCTCGGCAGGGTGTTAGGACCCTGCTGGAGTCCCTCAGTATGTGACAAGTACTTAAAGGCAGATGTCACTGGCCATGTTTGTTGTTGCATTAGGATTTGGACATTGGCTAGAGATGTAGCAGCCAACATCTTTAACCAAGAGGTGAGGAGCAGAGAGAGACAAAAGAAAAGGAAGAGAGTGTAGGAGGGAGAGGAAAGTCTGAGAGTCTGTTAGAGAGGGTTTAGAGAGATGGAGGTGGAAAGAATGCATCAGAAAGAGATCAGTAGGCCAGGCACGGTAGCTCACGCCTGTAATCCCAACACTTTGGGAGGCCAAGGCAGGTGGATGACCTGAGGTTGGGAGTTCAAGACCACCCTGGCCAACATAGTGAAACCCTATCTCTACTAAAAATACAAAAATTGCCTGGGCCTGGTGGCAGGTGCCTGTAATCCTAGCTACTCAGGAGGCTGAGGCAGGAGAATGGCTTGAACCCGGGAGGTGGAGGTTGCAGTGAGCCAAGATCACGGCACTGCACTCCAGCCTAAGTGATAAAGTGAGACTCCATCTCAAAAAGTAAGAAAGGAAGGAAGGAAGACAGGAAGACGACACTTTGTAACCTTTTATTTTCTACTGTTGTAGTAATTGCTCTAGAAATAATGACAATATATTGGCCACATTGAGCAGGCCTATGTAAACCTATACTCAAAGGCCGAGGGCACCGAGAGGCCAAAGAGGCTGACAAATCCAGTTTCTCAGAAAGAAACATTTAATGAGGACCTATGAACAGAAGCTATGTCTCCAGTGGCTGCAAGAGGGTGGAACCCACACCGGTCCTCCAGAAAGTATCTTTTTTTTTTTTTTGAGATGGAGTCTCGCTCTGTCACCTGGGCTGGAGTGCAATGGCTTGATCTTGGCTCACTGCAACCTCCGCCTCCTGGGATCAAGCAATTCTTCTGCCTCAGCCTCCCGAGTAGCTGGGACTACAGGCGCGTGCCACCATGCCTGGCTGAATTTTTGTATTTTTAGAGAGACGGGGTTTCACCATGTTGGCCAGGCTGGTCTCGAACTCCTGACGTCAAGTGATCCACCCGCCTCGGCCTCCCAAAGTGTTGGGATTACAGGCGTGAGCCACCGCGCCCAGTCGAAAGTATACTTTCTATAGCAAAGTAGCTTAGGCCATCTGCTGAGAAATCTGGGACACAGGCTAAAACATGAGCACCTGGCCATATTTCACACTTTCTTGTGGAAACTCCTGACCTCCGGAGAGGTTAGATAAGGATCTTTATGAGACGTTATCTATGCTACGGGCAGTGTTTAAAGACCTTGTTGCAGAATACCTTGGTATGCGGGAGTCAAACATCTGTTATCATGATGTTTTCCCTTCAAGATGAAATCACTCCAGCCACACAGCAGGCTGTGTACCTACACTCCACTCCTCAGTACTGGTCCTCGCAATCTCACTTGCCCATCTGTTCCTTGATAGTCCCTGGGTCTAGAGGGAGGGTGCTTGATATCGTATAGGTGTAGCAGCAGTGCACTGGCTTCATTGGAGGAAGACGCTGCAGCAACAATAAAGGCAAAACCAGGACAATAAGCAACAAAGGAGCACAGCACCCAAACCAAGAAGTAGGTTCTGCCACCAGGTGCCCCAGGACCAACGCCAGTTATGAAGTCAGTAACAACTAAGGCATTCAAAATGGGGGTTCAGTCTGAGAAATTGGTCATTTATGTTATATATTCTCTCCAATCTCGTCCTTGGAAGGGACATACCCACCACAGCATGCCGGAAACACAGAAGAGTGGCATGAGGCCGGATATCCAACCAATGTTTTTTTTTTTATTTTGAGACGGAGTCTCGATCTGTCGCCCAGGCTGGAGTGCAGTGGCGTGATCTCGGTTCACTGCAACCTCCACCTCCCAGGCTCAAGTGATTCTCCTGCCTCAGCCTCCTGAGTAGCTGGGATTACAGGTGCCTGCCGCCACGTCCAGCTAATTTTTGCGTTTTTAGTAGAGATAAGGTTTCACCATGTTGGCCAGGCTGGTCTCAAACTCCTGAGCTCCAGTGATCCACCCACCTCAGCCTCCCAAAGTGCTGGATTACAGGCGTGAGCCACTGTGCCCGGCCCCAACAGATGTTTTTCTGTGAGCCAGCAGCATAATCTTGGGCCCATAGGTGGCAAATGGTGATAGTGCTGACAGAACATGACAACTAAGGATGAAAGGAAACAAACTTAGTGGGTACTTGCAAGGAAAGTTCTTCTCCATCTATTAGAATGACACCGGTCCATTCATTTAGAGTAGTTAGTACAGAGACAGCTCTTGGCTTTTGTAAAGGGGAAGGGGCCATATACCATCCATGTTGCCCAGGGGATGAAGTGTCAGAAGCTGTGGTTAAAGTAATTTGATTGAGAGTACACCGTGTTAGAGAGCTCACCACTGTACCATGGGGTATGCGTGTTTCCCCTGACCATTTATAGCGAGTGATCGGGGGCCAGTATTCAATAAGATCAATGGGAACCCTGCTAACCGTTGAGGATATTCCCCACTCTCTGGCAGGAAATAGCCTATCCAGCCTAGGTGTATTTGCCATTCTAAGCCCCAGCACACTATCCCTTCCCCTGGTAGCATGTCTGTCAGTATCTTCATGCAGAAAATATGGTGGGTGTCAGCCAGATCTGAAAGCAAAGCAATCCTCTCAGTTCCCGTATGTGAACAATAGTAGGCTTGGGGAATGGTGGTCCTAACTTGTCATATGGGGCAAGCACCTCATCCTGTTGGCTGAAGTTAAAGAAATAAGGGCTTCAGATCACATATTCATCCACCTTTGCAATGTAGGTGTCTCTAGGAAAGTTTGAATTTGTGCTTTGTTTTTTTTTTTTTAACTTTTAGGTTCAGGGGTACATGTGCAGGTTTCTTATATAGGTAAACTGCATGTCACAGGAGTTTGGCGTACAGATTATTTCATCAACCAGGCAAGAAGCTTAGTACCTGATAGGTAGTGTTTCGATCCTCCCTCCCTCCACCCTCAAGTAGGCCCTGGTGTCTGTTGTTCCCTTCTTCGTGTCCATGTGTACTCAATGTTTAGCTCCCATTTACAAGTGAGAATGTGCGATATTTGGTTTTTCTGTTGCTGCTCTAGTTTGCTTAGGATACTGTTTTCCCTGACCATTTATAGTGGGTGATCGTGGGTCTAGTATTTGATAGGACAAATGGAAACCACTCTAACTGTTGAGAATATTTCTCCATCTATGGCAGGAAAAAGCCTATCCAGCCTGGAGGGTATTTGCCATTCTAAGCTCCAGTGCAATGTCCTCTCCCCTGATAGTGTATCTGTCAGTGTCGTCATGAGCAAAAGATGCTGGTTGTCACCCAGATTTGGGAGCAAAGCAGTCTTCTCAGTTACCCATATGCAAACAGTGGTAGGCTAAGGGCACGGGGGTCCCAACCAGTCATATGGAGCAAGAATCCCCACTTTGGCTGAAGTTAAATAAATAAAGCCTGCAGATAACACGTGCATCCACTCTAGCAAGGTAGGTGATAGATGATATGGTTTGGATCTGTGTCTCCACCAAATCTCATGTCCAATTGTAATCCCCAGTGTTGGAGGTGGGGCCTGGTGGGAGGTGATTGGATCAAGGGGATGGGTTACTCATGAATGGTTTAACCCCACCCCCTTCGTACTGTCCTCATAACAGTGAGTGAGCTCTTGTGAGATCTGGTTGCTTAAAAGTGTGTGGCACCTCCTCCCTCACTCTTTCTTTCTCCTGCTCCTGCCATGTGAGATGCCTGTGTCCCCTTTGCCTTCCACCATGATCAGAAGCTTCCAGAGGCCTCCCCCAAAGCAGAAGCTGCTATGCTTCCTGTATAGCCTGCAGAACGGTTAGCCAATGAGTCCTTTTTTCTAGTTACCCAGTCTCAGGTACTTTTTTTTTTTTTTTGAGATGGAGTCTCGCTCTGTCGCCTAGGCTGGAGTGCAGTGGTGGGATCTTGGTTCACGGCAACCTCCACCACCCGCATTCAAGAGATTCTCCTGCCTCAGCCTCCTGAGTAGCTGGAATTACAGGTGCACATCACCACGCCCAGCTAATTTTTTTGTATTTTTAGTAGAGACAGGATTTCACCACATTGGCCAGGCTGGTCTTGAATACCTGACCTCGTGATCCACCCGTCTTGCCTCCCAAAGTGCTGGGATCACAGGCGTAAACCACCATGCCCGGCCTGTCTCAGGTATTTCTTTATAGCAATGTGAGAACGGATTAATACTGTAGGTTTCCCTAGGAAACTTTTTTGTTTTTTTGAGACAGAGTCTTGCTCTGTCACTCAGACTAGAGTGCAGTGGTATGCTTTCAGCTCACTGCAACCTCTGCCTCCCGGGTTCAAGTGATTCTCCTGCCTCAGCCTCCCAAATAGCTGGGATTACAGGTGCGTGCTACCACGCCTGGCTAATTTTTGTATTTTTTTTTTATTTTTATTTTTTATTATTTTTTATTTTTGAAAGAAAGAAAAAGAGAGGAGAGAAAGTGAGAGTGAAAGAAAGAAAGAAAAAGAATGTAAGAGAGAAAGACAGAGGAAGAGGAAGAGAAAGAGGGAGAGAGAACGGGATTCTTGTTCTATTGCCCAGGCTAGAATGCAGTCTAAAAATGGGTATTAAAAACCTCTTTTATGCCAGTAATTGTGCTTAACAATGGAGACAGGAAGGAATAAGGGATGAAAA
>CAUYLG010029861.1:0-55368 GCA_963573385.1 Cacajao melanocephalus | reverse complement strand
TCGTGTTGTGTTTTTCAGTTCCATCAATTCATTTATATTCCTCTCTAAGTTGTCCATTCTCGTTAGCATTTCGTTAAATCTTCTTTCAAGGTTCTTAGTTTCTTTGCATTGGGTTAGTACATGTTCTTTTAGCTCACAGAAATTTCTTACTGTCCACCTTCTGAAGCCTGATTCTGTCAGTTCGTCACACTCATTTTCCGTCATGCCTTGTTCTCTTGCTGATGAGGAGTTGCGATCCCCTGTAGGAGGAGAGGCATTCTGATTTCGGGTGTTCTCAGCGTTTTTGCACTGGTTTCTTCCCATTTTTGTGGATTTATCCACCTGTCTTTGTAATTGCCGACTTTCAGATTGGGTCTGAGTGGACGTCCGGCTTGTTGGTGATGAAGTTTTTTCTGTTTCTTAGTTTTCCTTTGGCGGACACCCCTTCCCCACAGAGCTTGGCCTTCCCGGGTTCAGCTGTGCTTACTGTGAAACTCTGTCCTCAGCGCTTCCAATTGCTGTTCTCCTTGTGGGGATGGGACCAGCCGAGCCTGACTCAAAGGGCACCCAGCCGCATATACTCCACACTGAGAAGTGCTGCACCAAGCCGGGGTGCCGGCAAAACAGCTGTGCCGGCCAAAAGATTTGCGCTGGCGACATGTGTGGCTCCTCCGCCGGGAATCTCCCAGTTTGTGGGCCACAGAAATGCGTCTGAAATTGCGGCGTCCACTCGCTCTCTGTGCTTTCACTGTAAGCTACAATCCTGAGCTGTTGTTAATCGGCCATCTTGGATCTCTCTGCCTGGTGATGAAGTTTTTTCTGTTTCTTAGTTTTCCTTTGGCGAACGCCCCTTCCCTGCACAGCTGGACCTTCCCAGTTCAGCTGTGCTTACTGTGAAACTCTCAGTCCTCAGCGCTTCCAATTGCTGTTCTCCTTGTGGGGATGGGACCAGCGAGCCGGACTCAAAGGGCACCCCCTCCCGTATGCTCCGCGCCGAGAAGCGCCGTGCCAGGGCGCCGGCAAAATAGCCACGCCGGCCAAAAAAGTCGCGCTGGCGACCTGTGTGGCTCCTCCGTCGGGAATCTCCCAGTCTGTGGGCAACAAAAATTCGTCTGAAAGTGCGGTATCCACTCGCTCTCTGCGCTTTCACTGGGAGCTACAATACTGAGCTGTTGTTAATCAGCCATCTTGGCTCTCTCTCACAACCAGCCCTTTTAACACGCTTGAAGTAACCTAGTCAGTCTCCACTTGGTAAATCACATCACCAATCCCTCTCAGCCTAAGAATATAGATTCGTAGAGAAAATTGGGTTTCCTTGGCAAGGATTTTTATTAAATAACTCATTCTGGTTTTTAAGCATCACTAAAAAAAATTTTTTATTTAAAACATTCTGGCAGCTCTCCAGGAAATGTTTATCTTAAAAATATAAATTGTCTTCTAAATATAAATAGAATTGATAAGCTCTTATTTTGAATGTTAGTTATAAATTTATATACATCTAGATCACTCCCAAATATTTATATTACTAATGATAGTCATGTCTTCATCATTCAAAATCCTGTCTTGTTTAGTATGGACTCCTTCTAAGAATAGAAACTAACTTCATTTCAGAATAATATACAGTATAGTTGAATACACATTGACAATAACTCCACAGTATTAATTAACTATATATAATTTCTCCAGAATCATTTTCCCTTGTGTTAAGTAATTTATATTGGATCTGATATTTCACCAGCATTTAGTCACATAAATTATATGATAAATTAAAAACAGGTGAGCTATAATCGGTCTAGTCTACAAGAGATTACTTCTTGTTAGTAATTAAAACTAGAAATACTTTTATTAGAATGTGTATATTCATTAATGTTTACTGTTCTTCCTCTGGGGAATCCTAAAACTCTCTCAAGCAATGATCCCACTAAGGTTCACCTTCCATCTTTAATTCTCTAATTTTGCTTTCTGCTGAGAATTAAGCAACAGTATTGAAGTACAGCCATTAAAGCATAAAATGGGTGATGGTATATGACTTCCCATATGTTCTTAATTTTCCCTACTAGTAGTTTTTAAACTTGACTTTAGAAACACCTATGATGCTCTCAAAATCTCCTATGTTTTGGCTCTTTTGCAGACCAATTAAATCAGAATCTCTGCAGAGGGGACTTGGACATTAGTATTTTTTCAAATTTTTCCCCAGCATTTCCTTTGTATACCTAAATTCTCTGTTTTGTTTTAAGGTCAATGGTAATCTCCTTGAAAAAGAAATCTTTCTTTCAGCTTAATTTAGTAATATCACATAGCATGGCTTTAAACCAGATAATTGTATTCCCCTTCTTTTTAAATCAGTCTATAACCTTTTAATCATAAAAAACCTCACATTAATTCAGTTGTATTAATCAAGTCCTTTGACAAAAATGTCACTTAAATATCTAGTTATTATTTGAGAATCCTGTGTTCTCATCTTCTTTTATATTGAAGTTGATTTCTGGAATAGAATTAAGCCACAGTTCAGAAAGGAGTATATTTAATTTCAATTTTCATTTCAGATATCCTAGAGATGTTTTCTTTAGTCCTAGCAGAAAAAAATAGATTGACAAACTTTTAAGGTTAAAAATTACAACAGAATAATTTTTAATTGTTTATATCATCCACAGAGTTTTATTTAAATTGTGCTGTATCTATTTACATGTTTATGTCTGAGAACTTGTGATATCTGTCCAAACTCAGACTTACTAGGTCAAGTCCATGAAAGGGCATATTTGGGTGCTCTGTATTTCGTCTTCATTTTTATATTAGCAAGAATAAGCACCTAAACTTACGGTTTTATTTTAAGGCAAATTTTGCCTTAATTAGTAATATATAGCTTTTCAATTAATAATGACATTTTCTTGCATAATCTTTATCTTCATTCGACTGTTAACCTTTTAGTAATGCAATATTATAAGTGAATACTATATTATTTATATACAATAGATCTATGAACCAATGGATTGAGACTCCAGACACCCAATCTTAGTTTTCATCCTAGTCAGTTTAGCTATGTGATTTTTATTTTTCCATTTTCTCATCTGTCTGCTGAAGGGGCCCCTACCAGCTCTGGAATTCTGTCAATTCTGTCTACAATGTAGTCAAATTATTCAATCCATTGTCTAAATACTCTAACAATATTTCAAACAAATTCAAGAAGGTACATTGTGAGGATTGAATTAAAGAAATGTAGGACATCACCAAGTTTTCAATCTAGCTTTGCTAAAGAATCCCCTACTCCCTACCAGAGATGGACAGAATCACTATTATTCACATAAGGAATAATAGAACTATAATACATAAATAAGTAAATAGATAAAGCTTTTCTGCTGTGCAACAATATTATAAGTGGATAACTTCATAGATGTAAGTAGGGGTATGAATAGATGTGTGAAGAGATAGAAAATCTATTTTCAGTGCACTTTTAAATCCAAATCTGTGCAACATGTTTAAAGTAGTCAGAAAATAAAACAATTTGTAATTTCCTAATAAAGGCATAAAAGTAAAGAAGTAGAAAACAGACTCCGATGACTCCATTTAAAGGAGATTTGTTTGTCTTTATCATTTACTAACTCCTGTCATCCTGTAAGAGAAAGATATAAAATAACAGTAAGAAAAAAGAGTGAGAGAGAGAGTGTGTGTGTGTGTGTGTATTGCCAGGGGATTTTTGAGGACAGCAGTGCAGCAGCTCAGCTCACCAGGAACAATCCACACAAATGGATAGCCTACTTGCAGATAATAGGATAGCAGGAATGGAGGGCATTGCTTTTTCCGAACACACTTTTATGTACTAACAATCTATTTATTTAGAAGTTAAGCCTTTCAGTAATCCACAAAAGCAAAATCAGTAAATGCTTAAAAGCAATTTTGTTTGACATGATATATGCTAGCAAAGCTATTCTACTGAATACCTTGGCTAAAGTTTTTATCTTAAAGTCATATAACAGTTCTTTCTTCAAGAAATATTTTTGCTATTTTTTTTTCCAGGACTGAAATCAAACTTCAAATACTAGTTTGAAATTAAAATCTTCTCCTCTGCTATTTTTCTTTAAATTGCTACTATAAGTGTTATCTTCTATGTTTTTTGTTCTCTTCAACAGAAATGAGAGGAGACACACAGCTCTAAGACTCAAATTTCCATTATGTGTCTGTTTATTTTATCATTGACGTTGAAAGAGGCAAAATGTTTCCTAACAACTCCGAATTATTGGGCAGAAATCTCATTGTTTTCCCAGTTCAAATTTGCAATAGGCTGGGCATGGTGGCTCACGCCTGTAATCTCAGCACTTTGGGAGGCGGAGGCAGGGGAATCGCTTGACATCAGGAATTGACCTGCCTGGCCAACATGAAATCACATCTAAAAATACAAAAAATTAGCCAGGCGTGGTTGCACAGGCCTGTAATTCCAGCTACATGGGAGGCTGAGGCAGGAGAATTGCTTGAGCCTGAGAAGCAGAGGTTGCAGTGAGCCAAGATCACTGCACTCCAGCCTGAGCAATAGAATGAGACTTTTATCTTAAACAGCAATAACAAAACACACACACACACACACACACAAATAAATTTGCAATAAATTTAATGCCAACATTTCATTTAAGGTACTTTCTTTCAGGACAGAAGTTCATTTGGAGAATTGTTAAATCTCAAGTCTTTGCAATTCATTATTCACATAACATTAAAACCTTAACAGAATTTGTTTTACCTTTAAAAATGCCTTTTAACTCTACCTTTCAAAGTTCACGGCATCTTTTTTAATTTGCAAGGTAAATTAAAACTTTAAATTTAAAAAAAAATTTTACTCAATATTTATACTAACAACTTTGAAAGAAAGAAATCAAAAGCAACTACAACATGAGAATTCAGATTCAATTATCATTAAAAACTAGGTTTTTTTCCTACTTCAAAGAAATGCAATTTTGAATAAAACATAATTTTTGGCTGGCTGTGGTGGCCACACCTGTAATATCAGCACTTTGTGAGGCCGAGGTGGGAAAATTGTTTGATGCCAGGAGTTTGAGACCAGCCTGGGCAGTGTACCAAGACCCTGTCTCTCTAAAAAAAAAAAATCCAGAAAAATAAAGCATAATTTCTGTTGCCTTGCTGGGCCTTCATGGAGTAAGAAGCATTTCCATGGCTAAAAAAAAAAAAAACAGGGAAAAAGAAACAAAGTCAAAATGGGGACAGTAAACAGTAGGCATAAAGGAAAGAACTACAACCAGAAGCCTAAGCCTTGGCCCACTAGCAAGGTAGAGGTATTGAAGTGAGACTAACATTGGACCCCTGAGATGTAGAATGAAGTAGCCACAAGACAGTAGTTTTGCACATTTCCACCCTACAGAAACAAACACAAATCCCTTCTCTGGAAGAAAGTATCTTCAGTTTGGTTCCTCAGAATGACTATATATTAGGAACAGTAGAAAATGAGGGAACAATGAAAGATAACCAAACATAAAAGGAAACAAGTCATTATAAGGAAGAATCGCCAGAATAGCAAATATCAAATTTAGATCACAAAGAACTCCAGATATTCTTATTACAAGAAAGAATATAAAATAATAAAGTATAATATTATAGATCTAAAAGTCAGAATCCCCTAAATGAACAGGCAATAAGAGACTATCCAAATTACCAGAGTAAAGTAAAGAAACCTTTTAGAAAATAAGTTAGTTGAAATTAAAATCCAATGTATGGGTTATATAAAAAATGGCCTCCTCTCCATTAGAAACAACCTCATGAAAGTCAAGAATATGATAAGAATGCCTCCTAAAATATGGAGAAAAAGATCTGAACATAGAATGGAACATGAATTAAAGCATGCAAATTTTATGGAAGATAGAGAAGAGTGAATAAACGGAGAAATACTGAGAGCTCTTTCTCAATATTTTAAAGATGTTAAATATTATCAAATTCAATGAAATTTTAATCTAAATACTAACAGGGCTTTTCATGGAAACGGGACATTTGTATTGATCTTAAAATTTACTTGGAAGGATAATATATCAGAGGACAGTTCAAATAGGCAAAGAAAAACAATAAGTAGGAATTACTCTACCTGGCATCAAAATACACAATAAAGATAGAATGGTTAAATCATGGTATACTGGTATAGGAAAAGACAAGTAAATTAATGGAAAGAATAAAGCATATACAAACAAATTTATGTATATATAGTAATTCAGATGATGATAATGGCATTTCAAACCAGTAGGAGAGACAGATTATTTAAAAAATAACCTTAGTCAACCATTTGTAGGAAAAAAAGCTACACAAAAATGAACTATTAAGTTAAATGCAAAAAAAATTAGAAAATGTATTAGCAGAAAATAAAGAATATTTTTATAATATAAATTAGAGATGTGGAAGATATTTTGTGTCTAAGCTAGACACAAAATTTAGAGCTATAAAAAAACCATTTCTCTGACTCATTTTTTTAAGTCTTGACTATCTTTTTCTTGATTGTAATAGCTTAAAATTTTTGATTATCTTTTATTTTTTATATACATTGCAAATATCTTGCCTCTTTAAAGCATTAATTGTTAAACTTTGTTTTTTACATTCAAAAGTTTTAAATCTTTATAAAATTGAATCTAAGAAATGATTTTCTTAAGTAAATGGCATGCTCAGATAATGCACAAAATCAAGAAATATAAATGGGCAATAAATATTTGTAAAAGAAATCCACCCTAGTTTTTGGCTCACCAAATTTACACACAAAAATGAACACATTTTCACTACTGATGAGTATGGGAACACATGCAATTTCATATACATCTGATGAGCATGGCTATTGGTACACCATTTCGTCATTGAAATAGGCGATATTTATGCAAAGCCTTTGAGATCTAATGGTAGCAGAACTTCTAGAGACTTATTACAAAAAAATTAACCTAAGCGGTCTTAAAGACGTGTGTGTGTGTGTGTATCATGGCTAACAAAGGTAAAAAACTTAGAAACAGTATCTCTTTTAATCAATAGGTGATTAAGTAGTCAAATTATGGCCATCCAGTCCAGGAATTACTACATAACCAAAAAATACAGATATATCTATCTCTGTCTATCTGTCTATCTACAAAGATCTCCAGAGATACTGTTTAGGAAAAAGTAAACTGTAGAAAAATGTGTCATATGATATCATTTACATAAAAGCTAATAACAAATACTACCCTGTATTCACACTCATAGGATAATATATAATAACAAAGTCATATATTATTACAATACATTATTATATATAACATATTAAGTATATAGCAAAACAATATAAGAAGATATGCACCAAGGGTTGATAATAGTTATTCCTTGGGAGAGAAATTCATTTGAAGGGGAAATGATCACAAGGAATATTTACTTTTTGCACTACATGCTTCCTCATCATTTGTAATTTTTATAAGAGGGCATTCATCTACTAGTATACTTCAAACAAAATAAAAATGCTTTGTTTCTGGATGGATAGATGAAAGTCAGGGTTGGGACTGTGTGGGAAAAAGAAAAGAAGACAAATGGGTAAGATGTAGTCATTCCACAGGAAAGTTGTTTTTTTTTGTTTTTTGTTTTGTTTTTTGTTTTTGTTTTTGTTTTTGTTTTTTTTTAATTTAACCTACCATAGGTCTACAACATAGAAGCCAGGTTCTGAGAAAAATCCGAACCTCAAACAAAGGATTAAGCCACAAACTGATTTGCTTCTGCTGACCAAATCAGAATTAATGGCTTAGGGGAGAATAGCTAGGAGTAATGAAAAAGCTGAATTAGACTCACAGGCTGAATGTTAGTCTCCAGCAGTGAGATTTTACAAAAGCTTCAAAAATCTTTTTTACTCCCCATAGGGGTTCTTCTCCAAATGACTAAGTTACTTGCCCTCGGCAGGGCCTTACCACCAGTGACTGCCATCTCAAGAGAATCAGTTTAGGAGTTCAAAGCAAAATACAACTGAACTCTTTAATCAACACTGAAAAGTAGCAATAGAGGTTTCCAAAAAAGAAATGAAGTTTCAGATAATTTTTGGAGAAAAATTTGTAGATCTAAATTACTTTGTCTACAGATCTTCTAATTCGGCAATTCATTGACCAAAACATGTTTCAATTAAAAGCTCTTGAAAACATAATGTGTTTTCATTTTATTCTAACTTAGCCCCAGTCCTATAAAATATCCAAAAGAATTTGATGGCAGTAAAGCAGAGGCTAACCCTGGTGGCAGAATGCCTTGTTGTTTGTTGTAAAGACATAAAGACTAAGATCATGGTGCATTTATTAAAGTGAAATAGATTTAGACTAACATGAAAGACAACATGACAAGATTTATTATAATGTAATGCAAACAAAACAGAAATAGAAAAACTGTTTTTGGAAGAGGCCAGGTAGTCTTAGCATTGATGATAGCTGTACATGATCAACTGTGACTCTAAAGACATTTTTTCGCTTGCTTTTACATTATAAAACCTCTCGGGGAAGTCTGTAATGATAAAATATCTGATATTTGTTTCATATTTATGTTCAATAAAGATTATTTAACTACAATTTATTGAGGACCTGGTATATATATGGCGTAATTCAAAAAAGATATTGCCCCCAACCTTATGAATCCTATCATTTAGTTGATAGTTACACTGTTTCATATATTATATTCAACATGTATTTAATACATTAATATTTGCTAGGTCTTGGGAAACAAAAATAAATTCAACAAATAATCTTTGCCTTCAAGCAATCAGAAACTAATGAAAACTACAATATATGTATACAATGCTCTGGTATCCAAGTGAGATTCTGTTAAATTCAATAATGGAAATGAAACAAAGTGCTAAAAGATCTCAAAAAGGACAACTAAATCTAACTAGAGCATTATAAAAGGTTTCACTCAAGTTTCTTTGCTACTTTAGACTCAAATGTCTTCACTTCAAGCTGTCAACATATAATTATTAAATAAGCACTACAAGGTGGCAAGCACTGAAGCACTGTGATAAATGCCAATAAGACAAGCTGAAAAGACATTGACTTTTTTTTTTTTCCACTTTTTGAGACAGAGTCTCTGTCACCCAGGCTACAGTGCAATGGCATGCTCACACTTGACTGCAGCCTCAACCTCCCAGACTCATATGATTGTTCTACCTCAGCCTTTCAGGTACCTGGGACTACACGTGCATGCCATCATGTCCACTAATTTCTGTATTTTTTTGTAGAGATGCAGTTTTGCCATGTTGCCCAGGCTAGTCTTGAACTCCTGGGCTTAAGTGATCCGCCCACCTCAGCCTCCCAAACTGCTGGGATTACAAGCATGAGGCACCATGCCTGCCCTCTTTTTTATATTTTCTAATTAATTTTTTATTTTGGGGGGTAAGGAGGAGGTGTATATATTTATGGATTACATGAGATATTCTGATACAGATAACACATTGCATAATCATCACATCAAGGCAAATGGACTAGCTATCACCTCAAGCATTTATCCTGTGTGTTACAAGCAATCCAATTATATTATTTTAGTTATTTTTAAATGTACAAATAAACTATTTTTGATTATAGTCACTTTTTTCTGCAAGCAAATACTAGGTCCTCTTAATTCTTCCTACTTTTTGTATCCATTAACCATACCCACTTCCTCTCCAAACCTCCCCCACCACTACCCTTCCCAGCCTCTAGTAACCATTCTTCTATCTCCATGAGTTCAATTGTTTTAATTTCTAGCTCCCACATATAAGTGAGAACACATGAAGTTTGTCTTTCTCTACCTGGCTTATTTCACTAAGCGTAATGACCTCCAGTTCCAACTGTGTTGTTGCAAATGACAGGCTCTCATTCTGCTTCATGACGGAATAGTGCTCCACTGTTTATAAATACCACATTTTCTTAATCCACTTACCTATTGATGAACAGTTGAGTTACTTCCTAATCTTGTCTATTGTTAGCAGTGCTTCAATAAACATGGAAGTGCAGATACCTATATGATATACTGATCTCTTTTCCTTGGGGTATATACCTAGCAGTGGGAATGCTGGATCATATGGCAGCTCAATTTTTAATTTTTTGAAGAACTTCCAAACTGTTCTTTATAGTGGTTGTACCAATATACATTCCTACCAACAATGCACAAGAATACCCTTTTAGCCACATCCTTGCCAGCATTTGTTATTGCCTGTCTTTTGATATAAGCCATTTTAACTGGGGTGAGATGACACCTCATTGCAGTTTTGGACTTGCATTTCTCTGATAATAAATAATGTTGAGCACCTTTTCATATGCCTGTTTGCCATTTGTCTTCTTTTGAGAAATGTATGTTCAGGTATTTAGCCCATTTTTAATCAGATTATTAGATTTTTTCCTAGAGTTGTTTGAGTTTTTATATATTCCGGTTATTAATTTCTTTTCAGATGGATAGTTTGCAAATATTTTCTCCCTTTCTGTGAGTTGACTTTTAACTTTATTGATTGTATACTTCACTGTGCAGAAGCATTTTAACTTAACGTGATCCCTTTCGTCCATTTTTGCTTTGGTTGCCTGTGCTTGTGGGCTATTAAGAAATTTTTGCCCAGTCTGATATTCTGGAGAGTTTCCCCAATGTTTTCATTTAGCAGATTCGGAGTTTGAGGTATTAGATTTAAATCTATAATCAATTTGGATTTGATTTTTGTATATGGTGAGATTTAGGTGTCTAATTTTATCTTCTGCATATAGTTATTCAAGTTCCCCAGCACCATTTATTGAAGAAACTGTCTTTTCCTCAATATACGTTCTCGGCACCACTGTACAAAATGAATTCACCGTAGATGTATGAATTTACTTCTGGCTTCTCCATTCTGTTCCACTGGTCTATGTGGTTTTATGCCAGTGTCATGCCATTTTGGTTACTATAGCTCCATAGTATAATTTGAAGTCAGTTTGTGTGATTCCTTCACTTTTGTTCTGTTTGGTTAGGATAGCCTTGTCTGTTCTGGGTCTTCTGTGATTCCGCATAAATTTTAGGATTGTTTTTTCTATTTCTGTGAAAAATATCATTGGTATTTTGATAGGGATTGCATTAAATCTGTAGATTGCTTTGGTTAGTATGGACATTTTAACAATATTCTTCCAAATCATGAACATGGAATATCTTTCCATTTTTTGTAGCTTCTTCAATGTCTTGCATCAATGTTTTATACTTTTCATTGTAGAAATCTTTTACTTTTTCAGTTAAGTTCATTCCTAGGTATTTAATTTTATTTTTAGCTACTCTAAATGAGATTACTTTCTTGACTTTCAGATTATTTGTTGTTGATGTATAGAAATGCAACTGATTATGCTGATTTTGTATCCTGCAAGTTTACTGAATTTGCTTACCAGTACTAATGTTCTTTGGTGGAGTCCTTAGGTTTTTCCAAATATAAGATTTTATTATCTGCAAATAAGGATAATGTGACTTCTTCCTTTGCAATTTAGATGCTCATTTTACCTTTCTCTTGTTTGACTATTCTAGCTAGAACTTACAGTACTATATTGAATAACAGTGGGCATTCTTGTGTTCCAGATCTTAGATGGGAGGCTTTCAGTTTTCTCCCATTTCAATATGATACTATTATGTTGAGTGTGTTTCTTCCATATCAAAGTTTTTTGAGTTTTTTTAATCATGAAGAGACATTGAATCTTATCAAAAGCTTTTTCAGCATCAATTGAAATTATCATTTAGTTTTTGTCCTTCATTCTATTGATATTAAGTATCACATTGATTGATTTGCATATGTTGAACCATTCTTGCACCCATAGGATAAAACCCACTAAATCATAGTAAATGATCTTTTTAATGTGTTGCTGAATTTGGATTAATAGTACTTTGTTGAAGACTTTTGCATCAATGTTCATGAGGGCTATTAGCCTGCAGTTTTCTTTTGTGATGTGTCTGTGTCTGGTTTTAGTATCAGGGTAATAATGGCTTTGTAGAATGATATTGAAAGGATTCCTAATTCCTTTACTTTGTGGAATAGTTTGAGTAGGATTGGTACTAGTTCTTCTTTCAATATTTGATAAAATTCAGCAGTGAAGCCATTGGGTCCTGGGCTTTTCTTTGTTAAGAGGCTTTTTACTATGGGTTCAGTCTCATCATTTATTATTGGTCTGTTCAGACTTTGAAATTTTTGTGGTTCAATCTTAGTAGTTTGTATATGTCTAGGAATTTATCTATTTCTTCCAGATTTTTCAAGTCCATAACAGATAGTGGCTCATAGTAGCCACTAATAATCATTTGAATTTCAATGGTGTCCATAATAATGTATTATTTTTCCTCTGTACTTTTATTTATTTGGGTTTTCTCTCTTTTTTCATAGTTAGTCGGCTAAAGGTTTGTCAATTTTGTTTCTTTTCCAAAACCAAATTTTCTTTTCATTGATCTTTTGTATTCTTTCTTCATTTCAATTTCAATTATCTCTGCTCTGATCTTTGCTGTTTCCTTTCTTCAGATTTGGCATGCTGTTTGTTCTTGTTTTTCGACTTCTTTAAGAGGCACCATTAGGTTATTTTAAGTTTTCCCTCTTTTTTGATGATAGCTATAAAATTCCCTTTTACTACTGCTCTCTCTGTATCCCATAGGTTTTGGTATGCTATGTTTCCATTATCATTTGTTTCAAGTAAATTTTCAGTTTTTGTCTTAGTTTCTTCATTGACACATTGGTCATTCAGGAAAATATTGTTTAATTTCCATTTATTTGTACAGTTTTCAAAATTATTCATTATTGATTTCTAGTTTTAGTCCATTGTGATCAGAGAAGATGCTTGATATTATTTAAATTTTTTGAGTGTTTTAAGCTTGTTTCGTGACCTAACATATGGTCTATCTTTGAGAATTATTTGTGTAGTCAGAAAAAGATTTTGTATTCTGCAGCAGTTGAATGAAGCATTTTATAAATATCTATTAGGTCCACTTTTTCTATAGTGTAAAATCTGATGTTTCTTTGTTGATTTTTCTGTGTGGAAGATCTTGTTGATGCTGAAAAACAGATGTTGAAGTCTCTAGCTATTGTTGTATTGTGGTCTGTCTCTCTATTTAACTCTAATAATATTTGCTTTATATATCTGGGTGCTCTCGTTTTGGGTACACATGTTTATAAATGTTATATTCATTTGCTGAACTGACTCATTTATCATTATGTAATGATTTCTTTGTCTTTTATAGGTTTGGCCCGAAATGTATGTTGTCCCATATGATTATAGCGACTCCTGCCCTTCTTTGTATTCCATTGGCATGGAATATGACTTTTTCTTCCTCTATTTTCAGTCTGTCTTTAGAAGTGAGGTGTTTCTTGTAGGCAATAGATAATTGGGTCTTGTTTTTTGTTGTTGTTGTTGTTATTAGTTTGTTTTGTTTTTATCCAATCACTCTTCTATGTCCTTTGATTGGAGAGTTTAGTCCATTTACATTCAATGTTATTGATAAAGTAAGGACTTACTCCTGCCATTTTGTTATTTGTTTTCTGGTCTTTTCTTCCTTCTTTTTTTCCTTCCTGTCTTCCTTATAGTAAAGGTGATTGTCACTGGTGATACGATTTATCTTCTGGCTTTGTATTTTCTGTATTCATTGTATGTTTTTTGGTTTGAGGTTACCATGCAGCATGAAAATACTATCTTAAAATCCATTATTTTAAACTGATAGCAACTTAACACTGTTTTCATAAATAAACCAAGATGCGAAAAGAAAACTAATAAAGACTATACTTTAACTTTGTCCTCCCACTTTTTAACTTTGTTTCTATTTATATTTTATTGTATTTTCTATGTCTTGAAAGTTGTTGTAGTTATTTTTGATTAGTTTATCATTTAATCTTTCTACATCAGATAAGAATAGTTTACACAGCACAGTTATATTCTCTGGTTTTCTGTGTACTTACAAACATCAGTGAGTTTTATACTGTTAGATGATTTCTTTTTGTTTGTTTTTGAGACAGTATTGCTCTATCACCAGACTGGAGTGCAGTGGTGTGATTTCTGCTCACTGCAGCCTCCACCTCCCAGGTTCAAGCAATTCTTCTGCCACAGCCTCCTGAGTTGGGATTACAGGTGCACACCAGCATGCCCACCTAATTTTTGTATTTTTAGTAGAGATGGGGTTTCACTATGTTGGCCAAGATGGTCTCGATCTCTTGACCTTGTGATCCACCTGCCTCAGCCTCCCAAAGTGCTGGGATTACAGGCATGAGCCACCATGCCTGGCCAGATGATTTCTTATTGCTCATTAATATTCCTTTCTTTCAGATTGAATAACTCCTTTTAGCATTTCTTCTAAGACAGGTCTGGTATTGATGAAATCCCTCAGCTTTTGTTTGTCTGGGAAAGTCTTTATTTCTCCATGTTTGGAGGATATTTTTGCCAGATATAAGCTATTTTCCTTCAGCTTTAAATATGTCATGCTACTCTTTCCTGGCCTGTATGATTTCCACTGAAAATTTTGCTGCCAGACATAGTGAAGCTCCATTTTATGTTATTTGTTTCTTTTATTTTGCTGCTTTTATCTTTATCATGGATAAAGAATTCTTTCTCAGGGAGTTTGATTATTAAATGCCTCGAGTTAATCTTCTTGGGTTAAATCAGCTTGGTGTTCTATAAACCTCTTGTACTTGGAAATTGATATGTTTCTCTAGGTTTAGGAAGTTCTCTGTTATTGTCCCTTCCAATAAACTTTCTTCCTTGTTTCTCTCTCAACCTCCTCTTTAAGTCCAATAACTGTTAGATGAGGCTATTTTCTAGATCTTGGAGGTGTGCTTCATTCATTTTTTTTTTCTTTTGGCTGCTCTGACTGCATTTCTAAATATGCTGTCTTCAGGCTCACTAATTTCTTCTGCTTGATCAATTCTGCTATTAAGAGACTGACACATTCTTTAGTTTGTCAATTACATTCTTCAGCTTTAGAATTTCTGCTTGATTTTTTTAAAATAATGTTAATCTGTTTGTTAAATTTATCTGATAGAATTATGAATTCCTTCTTTGTGGTATCCTGAATGTCTTTGAGTTTCCTCAACACAGCTATTTGGATTTTTTTGTCTAAATGGTCACATATCTCTGTTTATCCAGGATGTGTTATTGTGCCTTATTTGCTTCATTTAATGAGGTCATGTTTTTCTGGATGGTGTTGGTGTTGATAGCAGCTGTTCTTGGTGTCTTGGCATTGAAGAGTTAAGTATTTATTGTAGTCTCCACTGTCTTGGCTTATTTGTAGTTATCTAATATGGTTGGGCTCTGTGTTCCCACTCAAATCTCATCTCAAATTGTAATACCCACATCCGAGGGAGGGAACTATTTGTAGGTGACTGGCTCCTGGGGGAGGTTCCCCCATGCTGTTCACACGATAGTGAGGGAATTGTCATAAGATCTAATGGGAACATTGGGACTTCCTAGAGACTTGTAAAATTGTTTTGACCAAAATGCTAATAGTGATATGGACAACAAAGTTCATGCTGAGGTGGTCTCAGATGGAGATGAGAAACCTTATTGGGAACTGGAGCAAAGGTCACTCTTCCTATGCTTTACCAAAGAGACTTATGGCATTTTGCCCCTGCCCTAGAGATCTGTGGAACTTTGAACTTCAGAGAGATGATTTAGAGTATCTGTCAGAAGATATTTTAAACCACAAAATGCAGTTCTTCCCACTCTTCCCTCCCCTTTTCACAGGCAGAAGAGCCTCATTTCATGACCACCACCACCACTGGCCCATAGGAGAACTGCTAGGCTACTTCCATTGTTCGCTAAAGGCCTTCAGTTAGCTTGTGGTGAAATCTGCCAAGCCTGAGACTCACCCTTCAGGGCAGTGGGCTCCCCTACAGCCCAGGGCATGTTGAGAAATGCTGTTCAAGGGCCAATGCCTAAAATCATAGACTCACTTGGTGATCTAATCTACTGTGGTTGATCTGGTACCTAAGGTGCTAGACAAAGTTGCCTTTCCTTTACTTTGGCTTTTCTCAAATAGAAGCACCTCACTGTAGCCACCACAGATAGTACTATTCCATGTCTCACCTGAAATCAACACATCTCCAAGTCTCACCCAAGTTCCATGGTGTACTACCTGGGTATTGCTACTGGTTATTTAGAGCTCAAGGACTCTTTAGTCAACAGGTGATGGGTTCTTCCAGGACTGTGTCCTTCCCTTAAGGCAGTGGGTTCTCTTCTGGCCCAGGGTATGTCTAGAAATGTTATCTGAGAGCTAGGGCCTGGAATGGTGCCCTATCTTATTGTGGTTGAGCTGGTATCCAAAATGCAGGACAAAAGTCCTCTTTACTCATTCCTTTCCTCTTCTCCAGTGGAAGAAAGGGGTCCCTTTTGAAGCTGTGAATTATGCTGCCTGGGGTTTGGGGAGTTGCGGTACAAGCACTCCTTTAGCTGCCCTGGCTGGTGTCTCAGTGAGTCATGTTCCCCTATTCTTCCCCCAAGTCTACCAGCTCACAGCCCATCTCAAGCATGATGACTCACCTAGAAGTTGCAGTCCTTGTGGTCCATGTCACACAGACGCTGTGGTGGGAAAAGGGAAGGGGTGGCATTGGTAATTCAAAACTGTATTTCCTACCCTCTTCAGTGCCTCTTTCAGTGACATGAAGTTAAAACCAGGTCTTGTGAGTGTTCACCTGATTTTTGGTTCTTATGAAGGTACTTTTGTGTGTGTGTAGATAGTTGTTAAATTTGGTGTTCCTGTTGGGGGGACCATTGGTAGGGCCTTCTATTCCATGATCTTGCTCTACCCCTATTTTACATTTTCATTACTTGAGGCTTCGTAAGAAGGCAAACTAACAATACCAACACAGCACACAGAAAGAAACACCTATGTCTGCATAAGAAACTTCAAAAAGTCTGAAATGTGGAGGATCAATAGGCATTTTCCAACTAATAGAAGAGAGGGAATTGAAGGCAGAAGGAAGAGCATGTTGCAAAGCCATGAAACTGCATGGTGAGAGAAGATAATAGTATGACTGGAGCATTAAATGAATTTGAAAGAGAAAAGCAGGAAGTAAATTGGGGCCAGTAGATGGGGGGAGCTTTGCACAAAAGTTTAAGAATTTTAGAGTTCATATTTAAATAGAGGCCAGAGATCAAAGACTGAAGAGTTTTTCTGCAAACTACTTGCAAATTAGCAGAATGGAGGGCAGATTAGAGTCAGATCAGTCTGAAAGTAGAGAGATATATTATAAAACCTTTGCAGTATTTTGGGGAAAAGAAGATAAGATTTTGAATTAGTGCAGTAGCAGCTGAGATGGAGAGGTGAAACTGATAAACATATTTTGATGGTAAAAATCAACATGAATTGGCAGTTGATCATTGAAGTTTAAGAAAAAGTTTACATGCTAGGTAATACAGTAAAATATGTAAATTTGGTAGAATTTAGATGAATTTCTATGTAATTTATATATGCATACATTTTAGCATAGAACAAAAATTTATATTCATTCAGAGTGTCAAAGACTATCATCAATACACTTTATGCACACTCTCCTCTTCATAACCCACTCTCTTGAAATCTATCCTGTTAACTGCATCTTTAAGTTGGGCATTAGTAAGATTGAAGCCTTACCAAAAAACAAAGGACAAGACTCTTCGAGATTAAGAAATTTGCCTAAGTGGATATAAGTAATAAATAGTGTTGTCAGGATTCAACCTGGGCTCTATGGCTCTAATGCCATATTTTTTCCACCATATTTAAAATATCCCACCAATATCATAAAACAAATTAACTGATATATTTAATTAAAAGGTTCTTAATGTGCCTGATATTCTTCAGATTAACTTCAATTTCTAATTTACTGAGTCTCTTCAATATCAAAGCAATAATAGCTAATTGTCTATGCCTGGTTATAATCTTATCAAAGCAACCATTTCATCATCTCCTTTCTGTTTCTTCTATATAATTTGTGAGAACACTGGAAGCTGTTAAGATGTGACAAATTGAGAGCCAGTAAAGATTAAATCCCTGAGTACATGATTTGAAAAAAAATTTAATGAAATACTTTGCCCAGTTGTCTAGGACTACTGTTAAGCAACTGTCAACCAACACCTTTTCCAAAAATAGATTTCCAAAAACATAAATGGCTAGCCAGTATATTTTAAAAACTGACACGATCTCTCAGAGAAATTCAGATCCCAGAGTTGATGTGGGTAGGAACTGGGGAAGCAAAACTAAGTAAATTAAAGGCACAATGTTACTTACTTTATCCTTGGAGAAGCTAAAAAGTTGTTTTCTTTCCACAAAGAACTGGACGGCTATTACACTGGCTGAGTGGCCCCAAAGGACACCCACTGGTTTAGAGACAACATAGGGATTCCAAAGGCAAACTTTATTGTTAATGCCCGCAGTTGCTAATCAAAATTAGAAAGAAAAAAATGTTTTTAATAGCATGAATATCCCACATCATTTTCTTTGTGAAATGAGTTTACCACGTAACTGTAGGTTGACAAATGTCAGCTGTAGGTTGACTAAAGCACGTCTAACTAGACCAGGCTAACGGGGCATGAGTTCTGTCAATAGAAATAGTTGAAATGGAGGGAGTTGGGGGAAAAGAATTCTAAAGGGTAAAAGGCTATGTATGAGGTGAGAGAAAAAAATATAGTCCCATTTAAAAAACAACCAACAGTCCACCCAGGAGGGGACAGAATCTTTCTTCCTAGTCCTGATATTTCCCTCTCCAGCCAGCTTAGCCTAGAAATGTAGGCACTGTTAAAGTTATCCCAGGAGTAAGAAAGAACAAAAACAATATTCACATATTAATTAAAAGGTATAAAGAAACAAATGGTTTTCACTGCCATGTAAATAATCAAGTACAGTCATGCATTTCATAATAACATTTCAGTCAACAACATACAGCATATACAAATGTGGTCCCATGAGACTATAATACGGTATTTTTACTGTACCTTTTATATGTTTAGATCCATAAATAAATACCATTGTGTTACAATTGCCTACAGTATTCAGTAAGTCACATGCTATAGAGGTTTGTAGCCTCAGGCCATAGGCTATAACATGTAGCTTAAGTGTGTAGTAGGCTATACCATCTCTTTGTGTAAGAACACTCTATGTTGTTCACACAATGGAAAATCACCTAATGATGCCTTTCTATTCCCATCATTAAGCAAAGCACAACTTATGTGCAAGCAAACAAGCAGCACAAATACACTTTTGACCTGCTTTATTAATAGAATAAGATATTTTTGAACATCAATCAGTTATATTTATGGAGCTCTTCAAGAGCAGGAAATACTGTATCTATACAAGACAATATTCTTTGTGGCTTCCTAGTTGAGGGCCAATTGTGGAGCTGAATTTATACATCCTTATTTTTTCCAGCATTATAGCAGATACAAAGTAATTATTATACAGAGATTGAAATAACCAATCAATAAATTAAACAGTTGCTATTTGATTCCTTGCCAAACTGAGTCACCAACTCCTCTAGCCTTTTCTAATAAATCCACAGTACTCCTTGAAGACTGATGTTGGCATATTCGTGAATTCATATTCAAGGTATCTGCTGCTGTGATTGTCATGCATTATTTTTGGGAATCTTATAAACACGGTTCCTTAGCTAATATTAATAATATTTATATGAATGACAACTATTGAATGTGATTTAATAAGACCCATTCTGTAGACCATGTGTATGCTCTGAAATTTTTCAATAATACATCTATACCTCATTTTTTTGTTTGAACTAATATCATATGTATATCAAATTATCAGCTTTCAGAATGTCTAAATTTTTAATTTAAATAGTTAATGCCTGAGAAATTTTATATTTCCTCAGCTAAAATATGCTTTTTTACATTAAAAGAACTCTCCTCTAGTAAACAAACTTAGGATAATCTGAAATTTTTCAAAAATCATTAGAGATTGTATTCTGAAAGGTAATTGAAAAACATTCTACATTTTGCAGTTCACTTGTGTATGGATGTGTGTGTATGTGTGTGTGTGTGTGTGTGTGCACATGCACTGTTAGTGGTAGCTTTAGTAGTAGCAATGAAAAAATGCCTTTGTTCGGGTGGAGCATTTGGTAGTGTTAGGAAGATAGCAGAATAGCAGATGCTGCACAAACTGTCTTCCTTCCCTATATCATTTTGCACCCTTCACCAATTGTAATAAAAAGACTCATTAAAGCATTGGGCACTTTCTCATATTTTTACCCCAATGTAGTTCATATACACTGCACATCATAATGCATCATTATCAGACATTTTTCAGGCAGTAAAATGTGAGCTGCTCAAGATGGTCTCTAGCAATAAAGCAACAAGGTGGAGAAGGCTCCATCCATTAAAAATATGCATCCCAGACTATTTATGAGACCCTCATAGTTATGATTTATTTTACATACCAATTAAATTGAGCCGAGAGTGGTAATCAAAAGCATGAATGCCCTGGGCAATGTTGAAGGATGTCATATTAAGATGCTTTTTTGATTTCTCTCTCCAAGCCAGCACCACAGTATTTGTATTGCTGGTTGTACTGGAAATGACAGCATCTAAAGATGCATTGTAAGTAACTGATAAAAAAAAATAGAAAAACAATCTTTAGTTGATTCTTCACAAGACATTAGTAAAATGGGGCTGTTTTAATAAGTAAAGTTAAAAATTAAACTCAAATTATGATGATACAAACAGACACTTAAAAAACACCTCCCAAACCCCTTCTCCCACCTTCCACAAAAGAATTCCATTGAGAAGTTACAGGAAATTCTACATTTTGACATTCCCCCACCCTCGGAATACCTTGAAATTTTTTTTAATTGGAACAAATGGCAGAAAACAATATTAATCACAATAATCATATGGGGTTCTAAAGATGTAAGATGAGTAACTGGCCAAATTCCTGTCTTCCTCCTCCTGGGTCTGAGGCAAGCAAACAGGAGCTTATCAACCATCGTTCGTTCCCTAAAGGTCCAGCTCATTGCCTAAACAACGGTTTATTTAAATTTTGACTGATCCAAAATGTTGGATAGTGAAATGGCCAGGACTCAACTCCTTACCAAGATTCACAAACACAGCTACAGGCTCAGGTCAAAGTGGTTCTTCCTGCATTCCTGATGAACCAGTGCCAGACGTGGTGAAGCACATTCACACTTTCCAAGCAAGGATGAAGATCCTACCACCTTTTGTCGGGAGGATCTTTCCATTACTCTCAGACCCACCAGCTCCGAAAGGCCAATCAATAGCCATAGCTACTCTTTGATCAACTTGAAACCACCATGCCCTCTGTGGCTAGGCAGAAGTGCCCTTTGGCATTGTATACAATTATTTGTGTCCCACAGTTGGAGGATTTCTGATTTGACCTCAAGATCCAATTCCTGCCCCACACAAAGAGGGATGTTGTTGCTTCATAAAGCTTAAAGGAAGTTCTTTTAGTAGAATGGCTCAGAAATATTTCTGATCAATTTACTGTGTAGAATCAGGGGTAACAGTCTGGGAGTCAATTCTCAATGGATTGCTAGCATTTCTGCACTTCTTGTGAAGCTAAGCACTCACAGCCCTTTGTTCTGGATTATCTTTTCAAATAATTTGCTTGCATAATTACAGCCATAGAATGTAGAGATAGTGTCTCCCTTTGCCCAGTATAAAAAGATAATGTCTTCCTCTGGAGAAAAAGTTAGGCATGCCTCCTGTCCACCATAAAAGATTCAGATTCCTTAGGTTTGAGGTTCCTTTACTGTGATGAAATACAGTGCATGTAAGGGGATTTGTCTGGACCCATCTGCATTACCTCTGTGGACTTGATGGCTGGGGAACTGAAATAAATGTAATGATATTTATGCTGCTTGCTTTCCTGAGAATAATAATCTTTTTTTTCTCTCTGACATGGAAGTCTTATGTTCTCTGTCATTGCAAGACTTTTAAAATTTCTCTCTCCAAGTAAGCATCACAATATTTGTATTGCTCATTATGCTGGAAATGGCAGGCTAACTTGTTAATAGCTAACTTGAAAATAGCATAAAAGTTTAGACCCTTCACAGTTCCTAACCAGCACTGCTATGGTCTGAATGTTTGTATGTCTGACCTCCTCTTTACCCCTACAACCGCCCAATTCATAAATTTTGATCTTAACCCACAAGGTGATGATACAAGGAGATGGAAACTTTGAAAGGTAATTAGGTCAGGAGAGTAGAACCTTAAAGAATGGGATGAATGCCCTTATAAAGGAGGTCCAAGGAAGCTTGTTTGCCCCTTTCACTATGTGAAGGCATAGCTGCAAAGCACCACCTAGGAAGTAGAAAGTAGGTACCCACCAGACAGCAAATCTGATAGTGCCTTAATCTTTAACTCCCAGCCTCCAGAACTGTGAGAATAAATTTCTGCTTCATAAAAAGAGCATCCCTAATGTAATTAAGTAATAACTTAATTTGATTTGTGTGTGTGTGTGTGTGTGTGTATACATATGGAGTATATATATACACACATTTATGTAATCTGTATGCATATATACACATGCACACATAGATATTTATGCATTTCCAAACAATTATTAAAAGCAAGAAAGTTCTGAGAATCAGAAAAATAGCTCAAAGCATTCCGTTTCTTCTGACCTATTCAATTGGGTTGTTTCTAAAGGTAACTAGGATTTATTTGTTCAGGAGCTCATATTGATATGTAAATAGCTTGATTTAGAAAATTTCATAGCTATCTCCCTAGGAAATAAATGGCTTAACACAACCAATTTATAACTCAATTAATGACATTGAGACTATTCAGTGTGTCGTTTATAGATATTGTCTCTCAAAACATGGCATTCAATCCTCAAAGATTTATTGGGCACTTACTATGTGTTCTGTGCTATGATAAAGATAATAAGAAAAGAGATAGATACAGCCTGGACTTCAATTATATGGCCCCAAACTTGGGGGGAAAAAGTGTAAATCAAACAATTAGAGAATATTTTAGCACATCATAAAGTGATAAATTGAATAATACAAAATGTATAGTAGGATTTCAAAGAAGAAAGAGACTTTCAGGGTTTAAGAGAAACTTGGTGAACATTGAAAAAAAGCGTTTTAATACATGAGAGGCCATGGCAAATCACCTGTGTGGGAAACAAAAGGTAAACTCCAGAATTGAGAGCTGAAAATGAGCTCTTCTACTTCTATATCTCACAGGTAAAGAAATGGAGGCTCATCCACACAGTTTCAGTGATTTTTTGCCAAAGTTAGCAAGTAATTATCAAACTTAAGTCTGAAAAACTGAGATTAACTCTGGGTTTGGTGTCATCTAATGTTACATGACAGGCAATATTATAAATTGAAGCTTAGAACACTAGTGTTTGGCAGAGCCAGAGTACAAATTCAGAATACAGGGCCCGATCTCTTGACTACTGGAATACGGCTTCTCAACTTTTAACATGCACACAAATCACCATGTGAAAATGCAGATTCTCATTCAATGTAAACCTGAGACTCTGCATTTCTCACATTCCCAGGTGCTGCTGCTGCTCTGAGAATCAAAGTGGTAAAACACTAGAATGCAAGTATTGCCATCATTTTATGCTCTAGAGGGTATATTAATCCATAGTTCATAAAATTCAGGAGGTCAAATTTTCCCTTTGGGAATCTGATAAAAACTATAGAGCCTCTCCATCAGAAAGGTATGCATGCACATGAAAATTTTTTTATAAAATATCAAGATTTTGAGAACCTCCACACTATACGCATAAAGCTCAACCGTAATAGATCTGAGGAACTTAGGTGATAAACCTCCAGCCACAGGTAATTTTGGAGTAAGAAATTATTCTTCACCAGCTTCAAGTGGTTCTTAAAATTTCTGTTACTAATGATGTACATCCTTTGTGTTAGTCAATACCCATTTTAGGCTCCTCTTTTAAGCTTCTACTTCTTTAATGTAAATGAGTTTAACTGACCTTTGATACCGGCATACTGCTAATAGCAGAACTTAATTTCTAAGATGAAAAAAAGGAGAGAATGGGATACAAAGGAGATGTTCAGAAAGGGGACCAGAGCAGAGCTGGCTCACAGGATAATTAATTCACTGGGAAGTGTGTCGTGGAACACACAAGTGCTGCCTAAGGCCAAAATGGTCTGTTTCTTCACTCTGCCTAGAATGTACCTGGATGGTGTTAAAAGGGCAGAGAGGGCAGTGACCCATTCTCTCCTTATGATAAGGGCCATGGCCAGTATCTCTATTACCAAAGTCAGGTTAACAAGGGAAAAGCACAAGAAGTTCATTTGATCATAGATTTGCATGACACAGGGATATTCAGAATAAAGACCCAAAGATACACAAAACACTGTCCATTTTTATACTTAGGTTCTATGACGCAGGGGCAGCCATGTAGAAATGTGATTGGAAAAAAGGAGTATGAGCTGATGGAAATAGACCGAGCAGGGAAACCTAGCAAGGCTTGTCTGCTCAGATTCTTCTTGGCTTCTCTGTGTGGCATTCCTTTCTCCTGGGTAGGACCACTTTAGAATGAGGGATGTCACTCCCTTCTGGTCAGGTGTTACACAAAAAGGTAGGGGGATGTTAGAATAATGTTTTTAGACTTTTACAGCTACCTTTGGGGAAAAGGAGTTCTAGTTTCTATGACCTGACTCAGGAAAGAATGAGCAGGAGAGACAGATGGGCAGGAGAAGGTCAGAGAGAGACTTTGCTTCTGAGGTTTTCATTTTTGGGTATTATTTTCTGGGCCCCAACAGTGTGTTTCTTGCTAATCCCCCATATGGATTTCTCTTTGACCTATGACTACTTTTCATAATTATTAGAATTATTTATTGACTCCCTATGTTCAAGCACCACTCTGGGTGTTCTCACCCTCTAATAATCTTAAGAGGGTAAATTATTCCAAGTTTCCCAATGAGAAGATAGTGGTCCGAAAGCCAACTTGCTCAAGGGCACAAAGGTAATTGGGGATGCAGATGAAATTAAACCCAGTCCTGTTTGGCCATCAACTCTCCTACTCTGTACTATTGCCTCTGTCTTTTCTACTAAGCCTCACTGCGATGTGTACCACAGGTCCAGATCTGGAGTTCTTCCTATTACCAACTACCTTTCTGCCCCCATACCCTCAATCCCAGACCAAGCCCCTAATTTATCTTGAGCCTTGCCTTTCTTGATCACTTCACTTTTCTATTATGTCTTATTTGTAGAACAGTATTTCTGTGTCCTCCTTGCTCTCTCTCTCATGCTTTTCTCTCTTTCCTTCTTAATAAAAGGAAGGAAGAAAGAAAAGGAGGAAAAAGAAAGAAGGAAGGACAAGAGGAAAGAGAAAGATGGGCAAAGATCTAGAAAGTAATCAGTTCCTATAAAGGAGAGTCCTTTAAGTTTTATTAGAGAGCAATTAATTTCAGGGACATAAAGTCCCATGATTACCTGCTGCACTATTACTACTACTTTATTAGAAGTTCCAATAGTATAAAATCTGATGGCAATTATTCAGGAAGCAACCTCACTGAAAATACTCTTTGTTTACAAAAAAGGGTTATATGACTTGATACACAGTAAACCAATATTGTAAGATCTAAACTATAAAATGTAATACTATAATTATATCTTCAAGTCTATGGAAATCCCATAATATAATTACAACACAATCAAAATAAAATATTCCTACCTAGAAAATTACTTCGTCATGTGTGTTCCCATTATATCCAACTATCATCTTTAGTTTTCAGGTTATAAAGAAAGACACAGAAAGTAGTGTATGCTGCTCTGACATCCAAAGTATTGCTTGAAGATTTAAATCTACAGGTTACAAAATGACATTTATGGGCCCGCAGTATTACATATTGGAGGCTCAACAAATCACACTTAATGTCTAAGCCAAGATATAACTTGTTTCTGATTAAATTGTAGAATGTCAGAGTTCCTGAGAATGCCTGAGTAAAAGGTGAGAGAAAAGCCATTTCCTTAAAATCAAATTATCCGATAAATAAAAATGTTTTTCTCACTTCTTGAATTGCAGTAAGGAAATGATCGCTTATGATGGAAAAATTTTTAAACTATCAAGCTTAGGAGCAGGATGAGCTGGTAAAATAAATGATTTCTTTTTAATATTCTCAGTACATTTTTGAATTGGTAGAGGAAAAATATTTTAAAATTACCTTTATATAACATTATAGAGGAAAAAACAAACTTCATTATATTTGTCTATTAAGATGCTAACTTTCAACTCTTTCATTCTCTTGCCACATAGTTATAAAAAAGACATTAAGGGACCCTGCCATCGATCTTTGTCCTCATGTGTGCTGTCAAAATGACCCTGTGTAACAGCAATTAGTTAATGCAGGAAAGTGATTTGAAAATGAAAAGTGATACCTAAAAACTAAGTAAGTAACGGTATTATGTGCATTTAGATTAAGATAAAATAAGGCACTCTATAACATTTGCCAACTGATAGACATTGTGGCAGGGTAGAAAATTGGGCCAATTCTAAATAGGAATTCTTATCATTTTTCAGGCTTTTACATTATGAACCATGTGACTTGGGAAAACACCCTGCTTTGAATTTTCTTTGAGGTTCTCTTGCTTGAGGGAGTTTATTTTAAGTTTTAATTCTTATTTTGAAGTTGGAGTCCCATGCCATAGTCCACCATAGGCTTCTCTATACTCTGAGTAACCACCATGTAAAAGAGAAAAACAAGAAAGATAATTGGGGAAGTGGAACAGGATGATGGAACAGAAGGCTCCACCAATTCTCCCCTATGCCCCTGAAAGGACACCATGTTAACTATCTACACAGAAAAAACACTTTTATAAAAACCAAAAATTAGGTGAGCCTTCATTATACCTGGTTTTCACTTCATATTGCTGAAAAAGCACTGAAGAGATAGAAAAAAACAATCCTGAATCAAGAACACCACCCCTCACCACCCCTAGCAGCAGCAGCAGCAGCAGCATGGTGCTGAGAGCTGCTCTGGGAACTGGGGAAGGCAGAGCACAGCAATTGTGTGGCATTGAACTCTGTGCTGTCCTGGTAGAGCAGAAAGGAAACCTGGACCAAACTGAACTGATGGCCACCCAGAGAGGGAGCCTTAGCCAGAGGGGAATCACCCATCCCAAGGGCCTGAACTTGAGTATCGCCACCGATTTCACAGAAATACAAACTACAATCAGAGTTTACTACAAACAACTCTATGCACATAAACCAATAAATCTGGAAGAAATGGAAAAATTCCTGGACACTTGCACCCTCCCTAGACTAAACCAGGAAGTAGTTGAAACCCTGAGTAAACCAATAACAAGGACTGAAGTTGAGGTGGCGATTAGTAGCTTACCAACCAAAAAAAGTCCAGGACCAGACGGCTTCACAGCTGAATTCTACCAGATGTACAAAGAGGAGCTGGTACTATTCCTTCTGAAATGAGTCCAAACAATACAAAAAGAGGGAATCCTTCCCAAATCATTTTATGAGACCAACATCATCCTGATACCAAAACCCAGCAGAGACTCAAGGAAAAAAAAGAAAACTTCAGGCCAATATCCATGATGAACATAGATGCAAAAATCTTCAATAAAATACTGGGAAACTGATTGCGACTTCTAAAGTTTGACTGTAGTCCCTGACTTGCAGATGGCATTTTGGGACCCACCCTGGGCTGGGAGACCTTGCTGACCTAAAGGCAAAGACACAGGCCTGGCTGGATTTGCCACTGGCTGACTGCAGAGCCCCAGGGCCTTGAGTGAACGTAGGCTGTAGCCAGGGAGTGCTTTAAGCAGATCTTGAGTGAGACCCGGTGCTGTGCTGGCTTCAGGTCTGACCCAGCATAGTCAGTAGTGGTGGCGACTCAGGGGCTTGTGTCACTCCACCCTCAGCTTTAGATGGTTTGGCACGGAGAGAGAGATCTCTGTATGTTTGAGAGAAAGTAAGGGAGAGAACAAGAATCTCTGGTAATCCAGAGAATTCTCTCAAATCTGATCTGAGATCTGAAATGCTAAGAATACTTCAGTCAGAAAGAAAAGGGCATTAATGAGCAATGAATAATCATCTGAAGGTACAAAACTTATTGGTAATAGTGCACAGAAAACTACAAAATATCATGACACTGTAACTGTGCTGTGTAAACTATTACTATCTGAAATAGACAAAATGTGATCAACCAATCAATAACTACAATGACTTTTCAAGACATAGTACAGTAAGATATAAATAGAAACAATAAAAAGATAAAAATCAGAAGGAGGAAGTTCAAGTACGGAGTTTTTATTACTTTTCTTTGTGTTTATGTAAATAGTGTTGTTCTCAACTTAAAATATTGGGTTGTAAGATAGAATTTGCAAGTCTCCTGGTAACCTCAAACCAAAAAACATGTGAATATACGAAACATAAAAAGCAAGAAATTAAATCATATCACCAGATACAATCACCCTCACTAGAGGAAGATATAAAGAAAACAGAGAAGAAAGAGAAAGCCAGAAAACATCACAAAATGGCAAGAGTAAGTCTTTACTCACCAATAATAATATTGAATGTAAATGGACTAAACTCTTTAATCAAAGACACAGACTGGCTGAATGGGCAAAAAGCAAGACACATTGATCTATTGCCTACAAGAAACATACTTCACCTATAAACGCACACATAGACTGAAACACACAAGACAAAAGGGATGAAAGAGATATTCTATGCCAATGAAGACCAAAAAGAGTAAGAGTCACTAAACTTTTATCAGACAAAATAGATTTCAAGACAAAAACTCTAAGATACAACAAACATCACCATATAATGATAAAGGGGTCAATGCAACAAGACGTACAACAAACTTTAAATACAAATGCACCCAACATGGGAGCACTTTGATATATAAAGCAAATATTATTGGAGCTGAAAAGAAATTTAGGCCTAATCAAATAATATCTGGAGACCTCAACACCCCACTTTCAGCACTGGACAGAACTTCTGAAAAGAAAAGAAACACCCGACTTAATCTACACTATGGACCAAATGGATCCCATAGATATTTACAGAATATTCCATCCAAGAGCTGCAGAATACACATTCTTTTCTTCAGCACATGAATCATTCTCAAGGATATACCATACGTTAGGTATCAAAAAATGTCTTAAGACATTCAAAAAATTGAACAATATTGACTGTTTTCTCTGATCACAATGAATAAAACTAGAAATTAATAACAAGAGTAATTCTGGAAACTATATAAATACATAGAAATTAATATTCTCTTGAATAACCAGTGAGTCAGTGAAGTAATTAAGAAGGAAATTTAAAAATTACTGGAAACAAATGATTGATAATGAAAAAACTACATACTAAAACCTATGGGATACAGTAAAAGCAGCACTAAGAGGGAATTTTATAGCTAAAAGTGCCTTCATCGAAAAAGAGGAAAAACTTCAGAGGAACAGTTCAGTGGTACATCTTAAAGAACTACAAAAGCAAGAATAAAACAAACCCAAAATTAGTAGAAGAAAAGAAATAATAAAGATCAGTGCCGAAATAAATAAAATTGAAAAAAATCAATAAAACAAAAAGTTCATTTTTGGAAAAGTTAAACAAAAGTGACAAACCTTTAGCTAGACTAAGAAAAATGAGAGAATACCCAAATAAATAGAAATGAAAACGAAGGCATTACTACTGATACTGCAGAAATTCCAAGGATGGTTAATGGCTACTATGAGCAACTATATGCCAATAAGTTGGAAAAATCTAGAAGAAACGAAAAAATTCCTGGATACATACAACCCATCAAGTTTGAACTGGGAAGAAATCTTATTATGTTAAGCAAAATAAGCCAGGCACAAAAAGACAAACATTGCATGTTCTCACTTATTTGTAGGATCTTAATATGAAAACAATTGAACTCATGAACATAGAGTGGGAGGATAGCTGCAAGAGGCTGGGAATGGTAGTAAGGGTGGTAGTAAGGGCCCAGTGGGGAGGTGGGGATTGTTATAAAAAAAATAAAAAGAGTGAGATTATGCTTTGATAGCACAACAGGGTAACTATAGTAAATAATAATGTGATTGTATATTTTAAAATAACTTAAAGAGTGTAATTGGATTGTTTGTAACTTAAAGTGCAGATGTTTGAGGTGATGGATACTCCAGTCCCCAGGTTGTGCTTAATTCACATTTCATGCCTAGACATCTCATGTATATATAAATATATACACCTACTCTTTATCCTCAAAAGAAAGTAAAATTTAAAAAGAAAGTATAACTATTCTATCTTTAAAATAAGAATTCAGCACTACCAGCATATTTAAAAATAATGCAATTAATTTAATTCTCAAAATGCCAAGTAGACCCATGTTCATGATACAAATGAATCTTATTCTTCTACTGTGCTCTACAGAGCAAGCTGTAGGAAATAGAGCCCTTTCCTAAAACCTGGGCAGCTGCTCACAGCTGCTTCCAACTGCTTTAACCATAGTGACAACTGACAGGAAAGGCAGTGTGCTCTAGCTATCCACAGTAGTGTCTGGAAGACTGATTTAGATGCAGGGAAGTAGAGCCATGCACAAGCAAGACATTAAATCTGGCTTCTCTGCCAACTTAGTCCCTATCAATTAGGTCAATTAGGAAGACTCCCTGAGGAGTCTGTATTCTAAATTTTCTGACACTTTTTCCATTAATTAGTGCAGCAGTTCACAGCCAGGCCCAGTGGCTCACACCTGTAATCCCAGCACTTTGGGAGGCCGAGGCAGGTGGATCACCTGAGTTCAGGAGTTCAAGACCAGCCTGGCCAACATGGCAAAACCCCGTCTCTACTAAGAATACAAAAATTATCTGGGCATGGTTGTGCAGGATTGTAGTTCCAGATACTTGGGAGGCTGAGGCAGGAGAATCCCTTGAACCCCAGAAGGCAGAGGTTTCAGTGAGCCAAGATCGCACCACTGCAGCCTGAGTGACAGGGCAAGACTGTCTCAAAAAAAAAAAAAGTAGAAAAAGCAAATAGTGATTTTGTTAACAGTTCAAACTGTTTTGTATCTTCTTCTACCCTGGTCAAAGGGGAGAAAACACTTTACTTTCAATGCAATAAGATATCAATGATTTTTTTTGCTATTCCTTCCTTCCTTTCTTCCTTCCTTTTTCTTCCTTCATTCCTTTCTTTTTTTCCTTTTTTTGAGATGGAGTCTCACTCTGTCACCCAGGCTGAAGTGAAGTGGCACCATCTTGGCTCACTGCAACCTCCACCACCCAAGTTCAAGTGATTCTCATGCCTCAGTATTTCAAGTAGCTGGGATTACAGGCGCCTGCCAACACACCCGGCTAATTTTTGTATTTTTAGTAGACATGGGGTTTTGCCATGTTGGCCAGGCGGGTCTCAAACTCCTGACCTCAGATGATCCGCCTGCCTGAGCCTCCCAACGTGCTGGGATTACAGGCATGAGCCACTGCACCCGGCCTCATTCTTTCAATATCTGCATTCCCAGACTATGGTTTCCAAGGTTTCCAGTGATACTGTCTATATGAGGAGGCAATTATTAAAAAGAAAAATTCTCTGAGGTTCAAGACATTAATGTTTTAGCACTATTACCCAAAATATCCATAATTATCTTACAAACATTTCAGAATGTAATTATTTTTCCATTAAAATATGACACAGAACCACTCAGACAAGAAGAAAACATTTACTCCTTCAAAGTTTTAAATAAGAAATCTTAACCTTATCTTAAAGCAGTATGCTAATACTCTTAGGTCTGAAACTGAGTTTTCCCTTTGACATTTCAGTTTTACACATATTTTATCCTTAGCTTCAATAAAAATTATTAGCATATTTGCTCATGTGTTTCTTTCTTTCTTCAATTGTATATTCCCTCCTCACACTGAGAAGAAAATCACCAAAAAACTTTCTTGAGGAGTTCCAAGAATAGTGAATCATGTTGCTGGGGTAGAGAGAATACCAAGTTAAACAGCCATCGGTTGCTTGCTCCTGATAGAGCAAGTCTTGCAGATAAAGGAGCAGAATACATAATAACTACAAATCCCACTGTGTTACATTTACTCCATCCTGCCTTTCCTCCTTCTGTCTTCCTCTTCATTTCAGTCTTCCTCTCTTTTCTCATATTGAAATAACTGAGCTTCAAACAACAACAGAAAGTCATATTTAAGCTTCTGATCTCTATTGCTAACTCTAAGAAAAGGCATTCCTTTATTGGTTAGGACTAAAGTAGATTCATCTTTCAGAGGTACGTGAGGAGTGTAGTGGTGATCACAGCTCGTTGCAGCCTCAATCTCCTGGGCTTGGGTGATCCTCACACCTTAGCCTCCTGGGTAGCTAGGGCTACAGGAACACACCACCACACCTAGCTAATTTTTTGTAGAGACAGGTTTCGTAGAGCCTGTTGCTCAGGCTGGTCTCAAACTCTTAGGCTCAAGCGATCTACCTGCCTTGGCCTCCTAAAATGCTAGGATTACAGGCGTGGACCACCACTCCTGGCTCTCCTTTTTTAAAAAAAATAAATAAAATAAAATAAAAAAATTCTACAAATATTAAGCATAATTTCTTTTGGTATTTCTTTTTTCTTTTGAAATATTTTTCAATAAAATTCACTCAATAGTTTAAGACCTTCAAAGCCAAATTACAAAACAGCTTTTTTTGTTTACAATCAAAACATAAAATTCCATAGAAGAAATTGATAGGAATTATTAATTGGAGACACAAGTGAAACTCTTTAAAAAAGAAAAAAGGCAGAAGAAAAGTAATGTAACGCTTTCACAAGACTTCAGATAATTCATTTCGGCATACACTAATACCAAAATACAGCTCAGTTTCTCAGCACCAAATAGAAAAGCTACTAATTCTTTGCCCTGAACCAATCTCAACAAGGCACTCACTCCAGCATCCTTTGATAAATAAATTATCCATTTTTCCCTACAATAATTATCACAGAGTTTCTAGTACACAATAACATGTGCAGAAGGATGCTTCATTAAGTGTTACTAACTGGCTGCTCAGTTTTGAGTGCTTCAAAGTGAACACGATAATGAGCCTTGAAATTATTATTTTTAAATCTTCTTAGTTAGCGGGATGTTACAAGTTAAGTTTTCAGGATTCAACTGAAATATGCCAGTGCTTAGTACTGTGCTTATTACATAGTAATTACCTAACAAATTTTTTTGGGGTGAATACCACACAGAAGCTCCTATCTTTGCAGCTGGTAATGGATTGTTAAGGTGACTGAAATATCTCAACAAAAGAAAGTGGCTAAATTATCAACAAATATTTACTGCATACTCACTATTTAAAAAGCATTGTGCTGGATTTCTGCTTCCAGTCATGATGGCTTAACAAGGACTGAATTTAATCTTTCACCATAAACAACTAGAAAACTAGAAAAATATTAGCAACAATATTTTCAGGTATTTGACAATAGGCAAAGAAGAACTGTGAACCCTAAAAGAAGAGAAAAAAATAGTGAGCCCTGCAATCGCTCCAACTTTCTTGGAAGAGATTTCCAAACTATCAGCACACAGGGCAGGAAACCACACAGAGCCTAGCAACCTCTAGAGTTGAAGGATGATGAGGCAGCTAGAAAATGTAGGGCAGGGTTCTGGAAAGGCAGAGAATTAGAGTCCCAGGAAAAAAAAAAGAGAAGAAAAAAAAATCGAAACATTTCCAAGTTTAATGAAAACTACATATCCACAAATCCAAGAATTTTAATGAATTTTAACCAGGATAAACACATGCATACACCCCAAGAAAAACTAAGGTCCATCATAATCAAATGACTTAAAATCAACGATAAAGAGAAAATCTTATAAAATATTGTATTATGTGCTATAGTGGATACTAAGGTGAATAAAGAATATAGTGCTTGCCTCGAGAAGGATGTTTCAATTTCCATTTATATGTAAATGTGATTTGCATCTGAGGCATTCAAATTTCCTTTTAGGCCTAGGAAAATAAGAGGCAGGACCCAAATTCTAACGTGTGGGTACAGAAATGAGTAGGTTTAGTTCAAAGGGTGGGCAGCATTGGAAAGCAAGATTTTAAAGAATCCACGAGCAATGCCAAAATTGAGAACCTTGCAAATAATGCAATGCAGAGTTTGTTTGCATTAGAGGAAGAGGCAAAATAAAGAGTTTGATGTGAGGTGAAATGGCAAAAAATAAAAGACATTTCAGGAAAAACGTTGGCAAGAAGACTCTTCTGTGGCAGAACGGGCAGGGTGGCTCATGCCTGTAATCCCAGCACTTTGGGAGGCCCAGACGAGTGTATTACTTGATGAGGTCAGGAGTTCGAGACCAGCCTGGTCAACGTGGTAAAACTCCATCTCTACTAAAAATACAAAAATTACCCAGGCATGGTGACACGTACCTGTAATCCCAGCTACTCAGGAGGCTGAGGCACAAGAATCGCTGAACCTGGGAGGTGGAGGTTGCAGTGAGCCAATATCACACCACTGCACTCCAGCCTGGGTAACAGAGTGAGTGGGATTCCATCTCAAACAAAAAAACCTTAAACAAAAAAGTTTTAAAGGAAGACTCGTCTTTGGTGTCAGAATCTGGGTTAACTCAGAATGAAAACTCCTCCACAGGAGGAGAAGATGAGCTAGGAAGAGTCTGAGCATTGGGCCAGATGGGGATCTGTAATCAAATAAAATATTCACCACCTGGGAATGGAAAAATGCTATAAGATGTCCTAACATGGCTATCATTCCACATTTTTAGACCTCAAGTCCTGAAGACTGTTGCTTCAGAAAGCTGCCTGTTTCTGTCCTTTCTTTATCTTTTCTATTTTCTAATGATCAAAAATCTTCTAACTAGCCAGTCTGATTGCAGTTTCTTTCTCCTCCAACCCATGCTAAACAAACTACCAAGTAATCGTTTCCTAAATGCTGTCTGCATCGGCTCTGCCCAAGTTTCCTCAAAAGCCTTTGATGTTTCACAGCCAATATCTTCCAATTTTTTGTCCCCATTTGACTTATTGGTTTCTAATTCCCTAATATTCAGTGTGTAATCTATTCATGTGTATGTCTCCTTCTGTCGTTGTGTCTGCTTGTCTGCTTTTGCTCATGTTGCCCGTGTTCTCTTTTCCTCACCATCCTTCAATTACCACCCCTGATCCTGAAAGCTTTTCCTTATGGCTTTCCAGGGTTAAGAACTACTATAGGAGTCAAAATCTTGTTTGCAAGATTTAGTGGTTAATTTTCAGTACCACTGAACAATGTTCTAATAAGATGGCTTGTGTTAGTCTCTATTTCTTTCAGTTATTAAGTTTTCTGAGGGTTAAGTCTATAATCTTTCTTCTGTAGTCTCAAATGCCTAAGACCCTTTTTAGACACATAAAAGATTGATAAACAAATATTGATTAATTGATACTCAAGTCCATAATTCAAATAAACTGTCTAAAGTAAAGGTGTTGTGTGTATTCCTGTTCTAAAAATTATCTACTTGATTATAATTTTTTTATTCAAAGAACTGAGAAATATGTAATATGAATAAGATAGAAAAGACTCAACTATATACATGTATACAGACACATATAAAATTTGTATTACATATGTAGTTCTTTATATATACACTAAACTTTTCTGTAGCCAATTCCTACTTTGCAGTGACTTGAGGCCAGACTGTGAAATTGGATTCCTTAGCTCATAAACGTAAACCTCTACTGTTAATACTAAATTTCTGTCTTTTTGTCAATAGAGGAGGGAATCAAAGATCAGAATGAAATGATGGATGCATGATACGTAGCAAATCCACATTGACCTAGAGAACAATCCTTGTCCTATAACTTAAGAGACAAATGCTCACTGATAGGTTACTTCATCAATATGGGTGATTTTTTAAGAGCCTTAAATAAAATTGAGGCAGAGTCTGCAATGAGAACTTCCCCATTCTCTTCCTGAACGTAAAGAGTATTTAGGTATTATATATTATTGGAAAAGACAATCACAATTTAAAAGCCTTATTTGTTATCTCTCCAGTCTTTTCTAAGATGGCTTTCTATAGGCTTCTCTGTATTTACTCATATTAATTTAAGATTATGGACTCAAATAATACATTAAATTTCAGAGAACCCACTGGGAGTAAATTTCAAGAACTATCACTTTATTATTTATTTATTTACTTATTTTTGGGGACTGAGTCTCACTCTCTCACCCAGGCTGGAGTACAGTGGGACGATGCTGGCTCACTGCAACCTCCGCCTCCTGGCTCAAGCTACTCTCCCGCCTCAAGCTATTCTCCCGCCTCAGCCTTCCAAGTAGCTGGGGCTACAGGTGTGCACCACCACGCCCAGCTAATTTTTGTATTTTTAGTAAAGACAGGGTTTCACCATGTTGGCCAGGATGATCTCGATCTCTTGACCTTGTGATCTGCCCTCCTGGGCCTCCCAAAATCCTGGGATTACAGGCGTAAATCACCGCGCCTGGCTCACTTAATTATTATAATCTAGTCTTTGACATATGTATCTAAAGAACAAATGAATATGAATACGAATAAAAGAATATGTTTTTCAGAAGAAGCAGAAGTAGCTCCATTCAGTGTATTTTTAATACTGTGATTCCATTTCCACGTTATGAAAACTTAGTATATAATTTTGTGCCCATCACGCTTAGCAGATGACCAAAAATGTCATCTTTTGTTTTTCCCACAATTAATGCCAGAATTAAAAGATACATAGAAGGTACTAAAGACATGGTATGATTGATATCAAAGAAAAAAATGCAGAGCACATAGTTCCTCATATAGGAAATTGTTACTGTGGGCACACATTAAAGAATTAGTTTCAACCACCTGAAACCCTAAGAAGGTAAAATTACCATAAAAGCCAACAATTTGGGTCCATGTTGACTGCCTCTTCTTCAAACTGTATTACGAACAGACCAATAATGTTAATGTCATCAAATTTCATTAAAGTCAATGAGGTCGTTAATTTTCATTCTTTTCAGTGGGCATTCTTTAATGTAGCAATTTAGAAGTGAGAAAATTACCATAGTCCTTACTATCTAAACAAAGAAATATCAGTGCAGACATTGCACATTTGAATCTTGAACCATCAGATGAAATTAAGATATTTTATGAAACTAATTCATTGGTGACTAGATTTTGAGAAAGTTCTGATTTTCTATAGAAGCTAATTTTATAACATAGTCTTATTACACAGAGAATTGCCACTCAAGTACTCTAGATTAGAGAAATTCGTTCTTACATCAAAAAAAAAAATTAAGGCAATGCAATTTTAAATGCTGCCAAACTAATATGCTTCCTATGAGAACATAAAGAAAACAAAGGAATGATTTTGAGGGAACTTGTTAAATTCTTTTATTAAGCAGCCCTGAATGTAACTAGATGAGATTAGCTAGGATCAGAGTTGAGTTGAAGCTAAATGAATTCTGACAATGCTTTTCTTTCTCTTAAGATTTCTTGAGTACATAGGTCACCTGAATTAATTGTATGAGGCATAAATTCAGGAGGAAGGGAGGGAGGGAGGAAGGGATGAAGGGAGAGAAAGAAAAAATCCCTGCCACCATTCAAGGGATAGCAGAGTCTAGGCCACAACCTTCAGAGAACCAATTATTGGTTTCTAGACTTAAATGTTTTGTGTGAAACATTTCCATCAAAGAATATAAATGTACAAGTCAGAGGTGACCCTTTACTTTCATTACTGTTCAAATTCAGTACCTTGCCTGACCCAATCTCCATGATGAAAATTATGCTCTAATATATGGCAACATTTGTGACATCCAGAGAGCAGCTCTGCCCAGTTAATGGTCATGGTGGCTTCTCCATCTTCACATGCACTAGCAGGCCGTTCAAACAGGGAAATCAAGGCTGCTGTGAAAGCAATTGCTTGAACCTTGACAGAGACATTGAAAGAAAAACAATCATGGACAGGATAACTGTTGCAAGAAGATTCTATGTTATTTTTGTTTAATAAGGAGTAGCTATTAACTTAATAAGAATTTATTTAATATTATTTAAAGAATGCAGGCAGTTATACTGAAAAAAACAGAACAATTATGAGGTTTCTGGTACAATTACCAAAGGGCAGTCTTTTACTTGTTTTTAAGATACATTTGTCATTAAAAACAGGAAGAATGAAAGGCTCTCAAAATTACAAAAGGAAATTGTTCAAATTAGCCTACCTCAGAGGTCACAGACATAACCTAGTTTCAGTAAGTAATAATTTTTCATAGGTTGAGTGAAATTTGATATGAAGACAGAAATAATTGTATCCAATATCTAGGTATCAGAGGTGCCCTCTCTAACCCTTTTGTTATATGATACGGGCAGTGAGCACTCACTAGGAAATTGGTACTGAGAAATTGGTACTGAGAAACCTAATACTCTATGTAGGAAAATCAGAACAATAAATTTGAAAGAATGTTGAGGGATAAATGTAGACATTTAATATTAAACATTTATTCATATTGAGATCTAATAAATTAAGCATCCTATGGTAAAAAAAAAAAAAAGTGAGCAAGATCTTTTTTTCTAAATGAGAAAAGTGAGACTATGCACAGACCAAAAAGACAGACAAACCCACACACACAATGAAGATTTGTTTTTGTAAGCAAGAAGACAAACTACGACCCAATCCATCTCTTCCATGTCCAATGTGTATATAAACCATAATGTCATTAAATTTGGAGGTCACAGTCTTTGCATTTTAATTTCTATTTTAAACCACAGTTTGATGATTAAATCCTAATATTCAATCTTAATCTACCCTCACTTACCTTTCCAGTTATATCACCAAAAGAAAGGATTGATTCATTGGCATCAAGAGGATCATACCAATAATCCATGCAAATTGGTGTTCCTTTCAGGCCTTGGAGTTTGTATTGGCAAGCAAATTCTTCCTTGGACAGCAGATCATAGAAACAAATCTCTTTACTTGTAAAAGCCACTGCTATCTAAAGTAGCAGAGTAGAAAATCAGAAAGTATTTCTGATGGATTTAGCAAAATTAATATGCAAAGCAGACATGCCAATCTAATTGCCAAATCAGACTTTGTTCTCTGAGGATCCTTAACAGTATTGCAGAAGTAAAGAACAGCGGCACAAATGTACTTTATCCTAACTTTGGAATCTAGCCAAGAAGAAACTTTTCCCATTAGAGGCATTTGAACATGCTTTCTTTCCTACCCCCATTCCACACACTCATCAACATCCCCATCTGTGGGTGACTAGACCCCTAATCATATAGGAGAGACTAAGGCACAGAAATATAGTGTCATACAGTTATACCAGAAACTTTACAAATCAGGTTTTATGATGCACGTAGAGGCTTTCATGGAAATCATTTGATACAGACTCTATCAGTAGCTTTATCTGAAGTCCAGTAAAATCCTAAAGGCTATTTCAGAAAGGGAAAATTATTTAAAAACATGAAAATGAGTCAATAGAAAATGTCCCTGTGGAGGTTCACACATTGGATTTACTAGAAAAACACTTCAACTGTTATATATATATTCAAACAACTAAAGAAAACAAGGTCTGAAGAACTAAAGGAAAGTAGGTGGCTGGGTGTGGTGGTTCATGCCTGTAATCCCACCACTTTGAGAGGCCAAGGCAGGAGGATTCCTTGAGGCCAGGAGTTCAAGAACAGCCTGAGCAACATAGTGAGACTCCCATTAAAAAAAAAAAAAAAAGAAAGAAAGCAAAGAATTAGAATGATGTCTCATCAAATAGAGAATTTTAATAAACATGTATAAATTATTAAAATCACCATTCTGCCAATCTTTGCCCTTTAATTGGAGTGGTTAGTCCATTGATATAATTACTGAGAAGGTAAGATTTACATCTGCTATTTTTCTAACAACAGAGCCCCATAATACATGAAGTGAAAACTAAAATTGTTGATGACAGAGTAGGCATTTCAATCATAACAGTTGGATATTTCAATACTCTACTTTCAATAATGAATAGAACAACTGAGCTGAAGATCAGTAAGAAAATGAAGACTTGACAAACACTATAAACCAACTAGATCTAACATATGTGTAAAGAACACTTCATTCCAACATCAGTAGGATGCATTTCTTCTCAAGCATACATGGAACGTTCTTCAGAGTAGACCATATAATATTAGGTGATAAAACAAATCTCAATAAATTTAAAAGATTTGAAATTATATAAATTATATTTTCAAACACAATGGAATGAAATTAGAAGTTTCATTCAACAAAATAAAATTTGGGAAATTCACAGCTACATGGAAATAAAACGACACACTTCTAAGTAACCAATGGGTCAAAGAAGAAATCGCAAAGGACATTAGAAAATACATTCATATGAATGAAAACAAAAACGCAACATACAAAAAGCTTATGGAATAGAGTAAAAGCAATGTCTAGAGTGAAATTTAGATTTGCAAGCATCAATCTAAAAAAATCTGAAATCAATAACCTAACTTTCCGTCTTAAGAAACCAGAAAAAGAAGAGCAACCTAAACCCAAACCCAGCAGAAGGAAGAAAAAAAGAGAGATTAGTACAGATATAAAACAGAATAAAAAAGCAATAGAGAAAAACAATAAAATCAAACTTAGTTCTTTGAAGAGATAAACAAAATTGGCAAAACTTTAGCTAGACTAACCAAACAAAAAAAAGAGATGATACGAATTATTAAAATCAGGAAAGAATGGACAGTACTATCAATGTTGCAGAAATAACGCATTAGAGAATAAAATAATTATATGCCAAGAAATTAGTTAACATGAAATGAATAAATCTCAGGAAACACAAAAACTATGTAAACTAACTCAAGAAGACAGAAAATATCAACAGAACTATGACAAAAGATGAAAGTAATAGTCAGAAGAAGTGTCACAAAGAAAATCCTTAATTAGATGGCTTCACTGACAAACTCTACCAAACATGTCAAGAAAAATAATACCAATACTTCTCAAACTCTTCCAAAAAATTACAGCAAACGTAACACTTCTCAACTCATTTTATCAGGCCAGGATTACCCTAATATTGAAACCGTACAAAGACATCACAAGAAAAGAAAACTGCAGATTTATACCCCTTATGAATATAAATGTAAAATTACTAAACTAAATACTAGCAAAGAGAATCTAGCAACATACAAAACATTTACACATCATAGCAAAGTAATATTTATCCCAGGAATGCAAGGTTTAACATATAAAAATCAAGGTAATACATCATATTAATAGAATAAAAGACAAAGCTATATGATAATCTTAACAGATGCAAACGATGCATTTGACAAAATCCAACACATTTACATGATAAAAACACTCAACAAACCAGTAATAGAAGAGAATTTCTTCAACCTCATAAACAGCATGTACAACAACAAAAACTCTACAGCTGACATCATATATAATGCTAAAAAATAAATACATTTCCCATAAGATCAGAAACAAGACAAGGATGCCCACTCTCACCACTTCTATTTAATATGGTATGGAGTTTCTAGACAGATAAATTAAGCAAGTAAATGACATTTTAAAATGTCAATATTGAAAAGGAGGAAGTTAAACTAGCTCTATGTCTCTATTTGGAGATAACATGATAGTATATGTAGGAAATTTTAGAAATGCTCAAAAGCACTACAGAACTAGCACATGACTTCAGCAAAGTTGAAGAATATATTATCGTTTTTGAAAAATCTATTGTATATCTATACAATAAACAATCTGAGAATTAAATTACCAAAGGCAGTGTTAAGAGAATGTAAAAACTGAGATGCAATTTTTTCAAAGTATCCACCTGATAAATTATACCTACCCAGAATATATAAAAAAGCTCTCAAAACTCAATAATAATAATAATAATAATAATAATAAAACAAACCCAATAAAAAAAGGGAAAAGATTTGGATGGACATTTTACAAAAGCAGATATACATGCAAATCAGCACATGAAAATATGCTTAAGGTTATTAGTCACTAGGTAAATATGAAAGCCATAATAAGATATAAATGCAGACCTTTTAAAATGGCTGAAATTAAGAGAAAAAACAACTGATCATACCAAGTGTTTGTGAGGCTACATCCACATAATGGAATACTACAGAGCAATAAAAAACTAGTAATATACCTCAAAACATGGATAAATCTCAAACTAGTTATGCCAAGTTAAAAAGAAAAAGAAAAAAAAAAGGAATGCACATAGTATGGTGCCAATTTTACAAAACTCTAGAAAATCCAAATTAATCTATAGTGATAGAAAGCAGATCAGTGCTTGCTTAACAAAAAAGGAATTGGGGAAGTTACAAAAGAGTACAAGAAAACTTTTGAGGGTGATTAATATGTTCATTGTCTTCTTTGTACTGTTGATTTTTCCCAGGTACATGTATGTATTAAAATCTATCACCTTGGGACATTTTTCACATATGCAGTATATTTTGTGTAATTATATTTCAAGAAACCTGCTTTAAAAAGAAAAAAAGGCAACATTCTTTAAGATTCTATGTTGAGTAAGCACAAAAGAAAAGCTGAGATATCCATGGAATACTATGCAACCATAAAAAATGATGAGTTCATGTCTTTTGCAGGGACATGGATGAAGCTGGGAACCACCATTCTCAGCAAACTAACACAAGAACAGAAAACCAAACACCGCAGGTTCTCACTCATAAGTGGGAGTTGAACGATGAGCATGCATGGACATGGTGAAGGGAACATCACACACCAGGGCATGCTGAGGAGTCGGAGGCTAGGGAAGGGATAACATTAGGAGAAATACCTAATGTAGATGACAGGTTGATGGATATAGCAAACCACCATGGCACATGTGTACCTATGTAACAAATCTGCACATTCTGCAAAGGTACCCCAGAACTCAAAGTATATATAAAAAAAAATTTAGTTATCAGTGCTGAAAAGAAGAAACAGATGAACATCATATAATAACAGCATACTGCACACAGATATTAAAATAAATCATCTGGACTAGAACTATCCTTTAATTCATAAAAGTTAAGTATTAGCACCAGATACTTAGCAAAAAGAAACTCAGTTCAATGTTAGCAGCCACTATGAAGGCAGCAAAGACTGAAGCATAGGCCTGAAGTCGGGCGGCCTCAGTTTACAAATCTTGGCAACACTGATTACATCCTGTGTGACCTAGGACAAATTATACAACTTCTCCTTGCGCAGTCTCTCATTTGCAAAGTGGGAATAATATCTACTCCATGGTAATTTTGAGAGGATTAACAGATCGGGGCATAGGAAGCTAATGAGGATGAGAATGATTTATGGTTCCAAACAATAGAGTTGCATACATTTTCCCACTAAAAATAACTTGGCTTTTTGGAGAAATGCTGATTTAGGTCTGGCATAGGAAATACACAAGATGATTCTGGAACATTTTGTCATACCAGGAAACAAAGAAGCTTTCAAGAGTTGTTAGGATTATAAAAAGACTCAGAAGCCAACTTGCATTAATTCCCACTCTCTAAAGAGGGTACAATTTTTGAATGGGATAACAACTCAGTAGATTAAAACAAATAAAAAATTTTAAACCCATTATTTTTCAATTATACTGATAATAGAGAATATCTTCAGAGAATATTAGAAAAGCAGCTTATTATTTTGAAAACTGGCAAATGTGAAAAATTAGGCATTTATTCTGCCCTTAATTTGTACCACACGATAACTAAATGATTGATGAGGATATTTCTTTTTTATAGAGATATTCTACCTTAAAGGAAAAGGAAATTGTCAAATTAGAAATCACCATCTGGCCCCTAAAAAATTAATGGATCTAGGAATAATCAGCAATAACTGCTAACATCTCAAGAAGAGAAAGAACCAGGTATTTAATACTTACTGACTGAAGAACACATAACCACCTATTCTAAACAAACCACTCTGAAACTACTCAAGGATTCAGACTTGACTACCAATTGACTAGGAAATTCAGGGAACTGGGTGGACATATTAAACAACACCATGTAGACACAATCTGTAAAATCCAGACTGTGGAAAATTCTAAAGGACAAACCTTGGTTTCTTTAACAGAAACATCAATGGCAACAGCCAGAATTTGCAAAAATATAAAAAATAAAGCATATCGAAAGAGACATAGTAACCATTCACAATATTTGGACCTTATTTAGATCTTCATTGAACAAACTATTAATAAGACAATCAGGAAAATATGTACATGACTGGCTATTTCATGACATTAAGAAAATATTGCTGTGGATATTAAGTGTGATAGTGGTATTTTGGCTATACTAAAACAGAGATATCTTTTAGAAATACAGAAACATGTACAGATGAAATGACATGATGTTTTGGACATTGATGGGAGGAAGCATAAACAAAACAAGATTAGCTGTGAACTGAAAATGATTTTGTAAATATTGGATACATCAGTTTCTAATACTATTCTCTCTGCTTGTGTGTGCCCTTGAAAATTTTCATAGCAAAATCTACCATCTGCTTAATATAAAATAATCATGGATTCTTCGAGCACCAACCTTCCCTCACAGAATTATTTTACTTACAGTATGTTATCTTGCTCGGAGATATAGGTACAGGAAGATGTTTAAACTGAGTGGGTCCTGGCTATTATAATGAAGACACTGACTAGCACAGTGACCAAAATTAGATAAGCAGTTCCCCTTGGTTGCATTGAGTCCTGCCATGCACTATAGTAGCCTCTCAGTTCTACATGTAGATCCATGATCCTGCTGTAAACTCTACAGAAGTAAAGTTCTTATAAGCTAATAATGCAGCATGGCCTCATTGAAGACAGAGCTAGGAATCTGAGTCATCAGCAGCAGTGTCATTACAAGGCACCCAAGAGAACAGCTTGGAAAATAGTACAGCTCACTTGGCACTATCTGTTCTCCCTCCAGTCAGGGTAAAGCCACCAAGAGTAATGCAGCTTTCTGTTACTGATAGCCAGGAGCCCTGCCCCCTAACTTTTTTCTCTTTTACAAGCAGTAAATTTTGTTAATAAAGAGTCTGTACCTTGTTTACATTTTCCAGAGAAACCAGGCTTGTCACCCACAGGTGTTTGAGTTTGGTGGCATCTGAAGTGATGGGGAATGTTTCTTGCAGCTTTAAATTCTCTCCCCAGATTGCTAATAAACCTTCTTTACTGATCGTCAGATAATGACTTGAACTTTTTAAGAAAATTACTTTTTGAATGATGTCCTTGTGTTTTACTGGGAGGAATTCAAGGTCCTTCCACTGGGGCACCACAGTTGTCTTTGCTCGTTCATCTTGCTCATAAAGCTCTAGCAGTATAAATGAGGTCAGCTTGTCCCAATTAATGAAGCCATCTTGGGCCACATCCACTTTGTCAAAGAGCTCCCCATATTCTTCCTTTGTGCCCCAACCAACAATCTCTGTCATCTTCTGCATGAAGTCTTCTCTGGACATACAAATGATTTCTCTTGGCTCTGGGGACTAGAATCAGAAATCCAAAAACAATAATGAGAAGACAGTGAAAGCATCATATACACAAGAGCACTGTGCTACCCACAGAGGTGAATTTCATCAGCAATTCTGCCAACGTGAAAAGAAAAATGTCTTTTGCTTACTAACAGTAATATACTTAGGAGAACGTAAGCTGGGGAGCAAATAATTGACAGGGCTAGAATCTGACATTCTCAATCACAAAAGTCCTTATATCAGGAAGAATAAGGCAGGAGAAGGCATGACGATGGAAACATGAAGTGATGTGAAGCTGTGAGCCAAAGAATTCAGGTCACTTCTATTTAAGTCGGAAAAAGCAAGGAAAGGATTCTCCCTAGAGCCTGCAGAAGAAAGGCAATCCTGACAACTTGGTTTTATCCCTGTAAACCCCATTTGAGTCTTCTGAACTTCAAACTGCATATTAATACATTTGTGTATTTTAAGTCATGGTTTTTGGTAATTTATTACAGCAGCCATAGGAAATTAATACGGGCATATCTCCTTTTATTGCACGTTTCTTTATTTGTACTTTAGAAATTAGTACATAGGAAATTAATACGGGCATATCTCCTTTTATTGCACGTTTCTTTATTTGTACTTTGCCGATATTGTGATTTTTACAAGTTGAAGGTTTGTGGCAACCTTGCATCCAGCAAGTCTATCAGTGCCATTTTTTCAATAGCATGCCTACTTCATATCCCTGTGTCACATTTTGGTAATTCTTACAATATTTAAAATTATTATTATTATTATTATTATTAATCTGTTATGGTGATCTGTGATCCGTTACCTTTAATGTCACTACTGTAATTGTTTTGGGGCGCCATGAACCATGCCCATACAAGACAGTAAACTTAATTCATAAGTATATGTTTGGATTTGCTTCACCAACCAGTCGTTCCACTTTCTCTCTCCCTTTCCTGGGGCCTCCTTATTTTCTGAGACACAAAAATACGGAAATTAAGTCAATAACCCTGTAATGGCCTCTAAATGTTTAAGCAAAGTCAGAGTTTCACCTCTCTCACTTTAAGTCAAAAGCTAAAAATGATTAGGCTTAATGGGGAAGGCATGTCAAAAGCTGAGAGAAGCTGAAAACTCAGCCTCTTCCACTAAACAGTCAAGTTGTGAATGTAAAGGAAAAGTTCTTGAAGAAAAAGTGCTTTTCCTTTGAACACGTGAATGATAAGAAAGTGAAACAGCCTTACTGCTGCTGTGAAAAAAGTTTTAGTGGTCTGGATAGAAGATCAAGCCAACCACAACATTCCTTTAAGCCAAAACCTAATACACAGCAAGGCCCTCTCTTTAATTCTTTGAAGGCAGAGAGAGATAAGAAAGTTGCTGATGAAAACTTGAAAGCTAGCAGAGGTTGATTCATGAAGTTTGAAGAAAAGAAGTCATCTCCACAACATAAAAGTGTAACATGAAGCAGAAACTGCTGATGTGAAACCTGCAGCAAGTTATCCAGAATCTCTAGCTAAGATAACTGGTGAAGGTGGCTACATTAAACAACAGATTTTCAACGTAAACAAAACAGCCTTATTTGGAAGAAGATGCCATTTAGGACTTTCATAGCTAGAGAGAAAAAGTCATGCCTGGCTTCAAAGCTTCAAGTAACAGACTGAATCTCTTGTTAGGGGTTGATGTAACTGGTGAGTTTAAGGTGAAACCAATGCTCATTTATTATTCCCCAAATCTCAGAGGCCTTAAGAATTATGCTAAATCTGGCTGGGCACAGTGGCTCATGCCTATAATCCCAGCAGTTTGGGAGACTGAAGGGAGAATTGCTTGAGCTCAGGAGTTTGAGACAAGACTGAGCAACATAGTGAGGTAAGGGGGTCACTTAAGCCTGAGAAGTAGAGTCTGCAGTGCGCCATAATTGTGCCACTGCACTCCAGCCTGGGCAACAGAGCAAGACCCTGTTTCTGTGCTCTATAAGTGAAATAACAAAGCCTGAATTACAGCACATCTGTTTACAGCATGGTTTATTGAACACACATGGTTTACTGAATATACAGCATAGTTTACTGAAGCCCGCTGCTAAGACCTACTGCCCTGAAAAAAAAATCCTGTTAAAACAGTACTGCTCCACAATGTCCTTGGTGGCTCAAGAGCTCCAACAAAGATGTACAAGGAGATTAATATTGTTTTAATGCCTGCTAACACAATGCACATTCTGCAGCCCATAGATTAAGGAGTAACTTCAACTTTCAATTCTGATTATTTAATATCTTTTGAACAGTATAGCTGCCACAGACAGTGATTCCTCTGATGGATATGAGCAAAGTAAATTTAAAACTTTCTGGAAAGGATTAACTAGAATGGCATCATTTTAGATGCCATTAAGAATATTAATAATTCATGGGAGGAGGTCAAAATGTCAAAATTAACAGGAGTTTGGAAAAAAGTTGATTCTAACCCTCATAGAAGACTTTTAGGAGTTCAAAACTTAGATGAAGAAAGTAACTGTGGATATGGTAGAAATGACAAGAGAACTCAAATTAGAAGTGGAGCCTGAAGATGTGACAGAATTGCTACAATCTCATGATCGAATTTGAATGGATGTGGAGTTGCTTCTTATAGATGAGCAAAGAAAGTTGTCTCTTGAGATGGAATCTATTCCTGGGAAGATGCTGTAAACATTGTTGAATGACAACAAAAATGTGGACCATTAAATAAACTTGGTTGATAAAGCAGTGGCAAGTTTTGAGAGTAATGACTTCAATTTTGAAAGAAGTTCTACTGTGAGTAAAACACTGTGAAATAGCATCTCATGCTACAGAGAAATCTTTCATGAAAGGAAAAATGCATCCATGTGGCAAACTTCACTGTTATCTTCTTTAGTGAAATTGCCACAACCGTCTGAACCTTCAGCAACCACCACCCTGATCAGTCAGCAGACATGGACATTGAGACAAGACACTCCACCAACATAACATTACCTCTCACCAAAGGCTCAGATGATTGTTAATATTTTAGCAATATTTTTAATTAAGATATATACAGTTTTTTAGATATGTGCTATTGCACATTTAATACACTACAATATAGCTTAAACATATATTTTATTTGCTCTAGGAAATAAAGAAATTTGTGTGACTTACTTTATTCTGATACCCACTTTATTGCAGTGATCTCAAACCAAATCCACAATATCTCTGAGGTGTGCCTGTCAAGTGGTTTATGAAAAATGGGTGAATCCCTGAAGAGTGCTTAGTGAATCCAGTAAAATTACCCTATAGTAAAACTTTACTCAAAGGGCAATAAGTTAACTTCTATACATATGCCATTACAAAGAACAGTGAAGCCACATGCAATTGATTCTTGCTGTTCGTGGTAGCTATGTTCTATAAGGTCTTTAAGAACACTATATTAGCTGATACTGAACCATTGCTCCTAGGGGAAACACAAGGTTAAGTTTCTGCAAACCTCTGCGCAACTGCTCAATATATAATTTTGTTTTATGTGTGTTTCTGTTGAAAGACATCTTATTTAATATATTGTTATTTAATCACAATTAAATTCATAGCCAACAGCATCATAACTCATGTTTGAATGAAGCAAGCACATGCATTTTCTCAGCAAGATACATCACAGCCTTCTTGCACTTAGGAATACTGGCCAGCACTCCTCCACCACACTTGGGGGCCATTTTTAAACAGTGAAATCCCCAACAATAAGCACAACATGTGAAAAACATGGCACTAAAGAGATGGTAGAAAGGACACTTGTTTGCAGTATGAGAGCTAGAACAAGAAAGCAGAGTGTTGCCTTGTTTAATCTGCACTTGGAATGTACATCTTGGGAGACTTAAATTTTCTGCCACTCTGCACATGTCTGGGAAGCACCATTAAAGTGCCATGAGTATTGATTTGGGGATTACAAATAAATTTTAGGAAATAGGCAAATATGCAAATTCACAAATAATGAAGCCTACCTGTATTTCAAATGAGGATATAGCTTAACTTAACATTGATGAGCTGTTTTGTTCAGTGAGATTCATTATGAAAGAATAAACTTTTCCCACCATGTCAGAGCCAGAGTCGGGACTGGCAGAAGCACTAGAGGCAGCATATTGTGGAGCAGGTCAAACCAGTGTAGGTTTAAGCCGGGTTCCACCAGAGATTATGAGAACTACTGGCAAGCTACTGCACTGCTGAGCCGTAATTTCCCATCTGTAAAGTAGGTAAAGCAGTCTCAGTTGCAAGAAACTTATTATGAAGATTAGCTGAGATAATAGAGGTTAGTTTAACAGAGGTTAGTCCAGGCACTTAACTAATTAAAATAACTTTCTGAGAAATAACTGATATCAAGCCCTTTGAACCAGTCAGGAGTTAATTATTCTTATCTTTGTTCAGTTATTTTTAGTCTAAAATATTTAGATAGCTGAAAATTTTTCAGTGACCCAGATTTTAAGTATAGAGAAAGAAACCTGGTCCTAAAAGCGCTCCATCTGAGTCAAAACTGCAAATTATTTCTGCAAACTAAGGCGATGTTGATTTTTATTTTAAACTATTATATGATGGGATCATTCAATCTCTTAGATTGTCTCATCAATAAAACAACATTTAAAAGCAGGATCTCAGTGCATTTTCTTCCTTTGAGCTAGTAATTTATTTTTATTTCTAAGAACAAGAAACTACTCTGACAAATATCAAAACAATTTCTTTTTTATATTTAAGAATGTAGAATTAGAAAGAGATTGTAAATGATAAATTTTCTTTCCCAAAGTAACATAAGCAATCAACTACATATTTTTCTGCACATTGATAATACCAATATCCAATGGGGAAAGAAACAAGAAATAAGCCCAGGTTATGAAATTTGACCCAAAAAGTGCAATTGTATGATATCCCTGACAGTTCTGTTACCAGTTGTTTACCCCTTAGTTTGTTAAGTTTGAAAATGAAACCACGTTTTTGCCATACCGTCAGTTAAAATCTAGTAGTTTGTTTTCACTAAAAAAGTCCTTTTTTCAAGAAGCATGCTTTGATTAACATGTTGTTTATGTTTAATTCTATCATATGCCAACTTGAATAAATTAGTTAAATGTACAATTAAGGTAATTAATCTTTAATACAAGCTTAAAAGCACAAATACATTAACTTTTACCACACAATTAATTCTTGTTTTATCAGTGACTCCCATTCTCTGGGGCTAGAATTAATTCATTCATGTCATCATACTATCTATATCATACACTGTGGTGAGGAAATTGTGTGGTAGTGAAAGTGGAGCTCTAAGTTGTAGCCTCAATTATTGCACCTCTAAGTAGGAATAATAATAACAAATTCCTAGTGCTGTTATGAGGATCTAATCATAATTTAATGTACATATGGCACATGGGATAATTTAATGTATGTATAGCACATTTATACTCAATAAATGTTAATACCCTGCTAAAGGGTTTAGATAATAGAAGAATTATAAATTCAGTCATCATGTCAGCAATGACGGTTTTCTGAGAATTTAGTTAAACTCGTGTATGTGTGTGTGTGTGAATGTGTAAGGCTTTGGAGGTTTTCATAATCACTAATATTAGTGATGTCTACCAGGGTTGCTAGTTGCTAACTAGATGGTTCTTAGAGATTTCTTAGGGCCCCAGAGAATGAGTGCAGGAGACTCATGGTATGAAACCCTCTGTTTCTATGACTATTACCATCATAGCAGCAGATGCTAGTTTTTGTCTTAAAAAGAAACAACTATACACACTGTTTCAGCTGCTCTTCATCAAAGGCACAAATAGAAAACTGTCCTAACTGAGCCTGGTGAAAGTAAAGTTTACCTGTTCCCGGAAACCATGGCTCTTTCATATATACAAAAGCGACATTTCATCCACGTGAGTAATCGCAACTTGTCTTTAGCCACTTGCAGTGCTGCTCTGTGAGCCAAATATCCATATCCTGGACTTATTGGCAGAAAGTAATTCCACAGAAAGAAAGCTAGGATGACCTTTCAGTCTAAAAACCAACTTGCATATAGCATAATTTAGTTGCTACAAACTCTTAGTTTGCATTAGATTCAGCACTGAGTGGCAATATAATTTACCGTTGAGCAGTCTTCAGGGATATACATACATATGCATACATAATCACACATCTTTAAATTAGTGCTAATTTAGTTCATGTCTGGGTTTTATGTCTGAATTTGACAGATAACATTTGTATGCCTTTAACCCAGTCATGACCTCTCTCAGTGTTTGCATGAAGTACAAATAAGATTATCTGTATGAAGGCCATTTTCTTTACATTAAACAACTCTATTCAAGCATTAATTATTGACACATCTACAACAGGATAAATTCACAATTATACACTTAATGTAGATAGGGAAATATTAGGAATTTAAGAAATTTTACTTTATTATATAAAGCATAGAACATAAAATAATTCTCATTTCCTTCAATGAAAAGTTAAATTACTATGGCTTTGATAACTTTTATTATTCCAATAGACAATGTGTTCCCATTTGAATGTAAGCCTTCAAATAAAAACTACTTAATAGTGTTTTTAAAGATATATCCTTTTATTCTTATGAATCCGTATTATCTATGTGGTCTTTTTGAGGTAAAAATTAGTGCTCATGCCTCTGTTAGAACTCCTCTTTTATTAAAGGTGAAAAGTATATGAGCCATTAGAAAACATAATCTCATTCAGTTCTTTCTAATACAATGTTTGTACGTTTATTTTACTATATTTAAATGCTAAGAAAATAACTAGTTATTAAATTGACTACAATTGTTGCAAGAATGAGAAAGCTAATATATTCAGAATGTCCATTTGATTATATCACTAGGCACAACTTTAGACCTTTTGAAAATGTTCCTGTCTTCCTGAATTCATTTCAAAGAATATTTTAAAAATCATTTCTTTTAGCCCAAAAAGCATGTTTTGCAGTTACAGTCAGTTCTAGTGAGCTGCCTGTCTATTTAGAAAAAGCATAAATCTAAAATTTCCTTCAGCTCTGAGCTTTGTAAGATTTGGATTTCAACATAACTTACATGAAAACTTAGCTCTGACCATAAGTGTAAAACTTTAAAAATGTACTCTTTTAAAGAAACTTCACAGGCATTTTTGTCATTAAGAAGAGATGTGCAACTGGCAACATGTGAGTGTACCAACACACTTTTACAAATGTTTATTTTTTGCACAAAATAATCCACGCTTAGTATAGAAACTAAAGATGTTAAAATAGAAACTAAAGATATAAAATCATTTATAATGCCATCAGCCTTTAAGATTTATTTCTAGGCAGAAACAAAAATGGTCATTTATTATTTACAAAATAGTGTCATGATATACAAACATATATTTCTGTGTTGCTTTTTCCACTTATACCATACTATAAAGTTATGCCTCCTTCAACATATATTGATCTTTATTACTATTTTTAATAGCTGCACAATATTTTATAGAGAAGACATATAATTTATAACCCCATTATTAAAAATTTCAATCATTCCCAATGCTTTACTGTTTTATATAAACAACCCTGCAACATATATATATTCCTACACACACATCATTGCTAAGCTATCCAGTTATTTCCTAAGGGAAATTCTCTAGAAGCATAATTATTGAATCATTTTACATGTTCTGAAAGATTTTTTATTTATTTTGCCAAATCCTCTTCTAAATGGTTGAACAAATTTACATTCCCACCAACAAAGCATATGTTGCCTGTTCTCAAGACCCTCATAAAGATGGGGTATTATTCTCCTTAAGACTTATCGATTGGTTGCTAAAGTATAGTTCTATTCATAAGCCTAAATATTTACATACTTTCTGTGGAAAAAATATATTTCTAAAGCAGACCCTTTATCTTTCAAAATCTGCCAACCATTAGAAATGTTGTTTATATTTTTTGCCCCCTCTTTCCAATAGCAATATTTCATAAAGAAATTAGGAAAGAAATACTTCCCTTTCTCCTACTCTTCAGATAAGAACTTGACCAAGACAAGATAAAAGTCCCATTCTAACACTATTGAGAGAGCACAGTCCAACTTGGTCTGGGTGTTTCCTCCTCTGTCAAAGGTTGGCAGTGGATCAGCATGTCACTGACTCAAGATGTACTGCCCTCAAGTCACTGGTATTTGTTTCCAGATCCTCAAAACAAATATCAAATAATGAGTTGCAAGCCACTGGGAGAAATATGTCCATCCATCCATCCATTAATCTACTCATTAATAAATATCTATTAAGGATGTATACCATATAAAGCAGCACAGAATAGGTGTACTTATTTGCTCAGTCAACAAATGTTTATGAAGTGTCTGTTCTATGCCAAACATTTTTCTAAGCAACCGCCACTAAATGTTTTAAAATATTTTTATTTCCATAGGTTTTTTGGGAAACAGGTGGTATTTGGTTACATAAGTATCTTACATAAGAGTGAGTATTTTAGTGGTGATTTGTGAGATTTTGGTGTACCCATCACCTGAGCAGTATACACTAAACCCAATTTGTAGTCTTTTATCCCTCAGCCACTTTCCACCCTTTTTCCTGGAGTCCCTAAAGTCCATTTTACTATTCTTAACGCATTTGCATCCTCATAGCTTAGCTTCCACTTATGAGTGAGAAATACAATGCTTAGTTTTCTATTTCTGAGTTACTTCACTTAGAATAATAGTCTCCAATTACATCCAGGTTGCTTCCAATGCCATTAATTCATTCCTTTTTATGGCTGAGTAGTATTCTATTGTATAACATATATAATTTATATATATAATGTATATAATTTATATGTATACCACAGTTTCTTTATCCACTTGTTGATAGGCATTTGGATTGGTTCCATATTTTTGCAATTGCCAATTGTGCTTCTATAAACATGCATGTGCAATATCGTTTCTGTATAATGACTTCTTTTCCTCTGCAGATATCTAGTAGTGGGATTGCTGGATCAAATGCTAGTTCTACTTTTAATTTTTTAAAGTATCTCCACACTGCTTTTCATAGTGGTTGTACTAGTTTACATTCACATCAGCAGTCTAGAAGTGTCTCCTTTTCACTGCATCCATGCCAACATGTATTATTTTTTGATTTTTTTTTTATTATGGTCATTCTTGCAGGAGTAAAGTGGTATCACATTATGGTTTTAATTTGCATTCTCTGATCATTAGCATTTTTGCAGATGTTTGTGGGCCATTCGTATATCTTCTTTTGAAAAATTGTCTATTCATGTCCTTAGCCCACTGTTTGATTGGATTGTTTTTTTCTTGCTAATTTGTTTGAGGTCTTTGTAGATTCTGGACATTAGCCCTTTGTCAGGTGTATAGATTATGAAGATTTTCTCGTGGGTTGTCTGTTTACTCTGCTGACTGTTCCTTTTGTTGTGTAAGAGCACTTTAGTTTAAGTCCCAGCTATTTATCTTTATTGCATTTGCTTTTGGGTTCTTGGTCATCAAATCCTTGCCTAAGCCAATGTCTAGAAGGGTTTTTCCAATGTTATGTTCTAGAATTTTTATAGTTTCAGGTCTCAGATTTAAGTCCTTAATCCATCTTGAGTTGATTTCTGTATAAGGTGAGACATGCGAATCCAGTTTCATTCTCCTGCATGCAGCTTACTGATTATTTCAGCACCTTTTGTTGAATACGGTGTTCTTTCCCCAGTTCATGTTTTTGTTTGCTTTGTTGAAGATCAGTTGGCTGTAAGTATTAGGGTTTATTTCTGAGTTCTCTATTCTGTTCTGTTGGTCTATGTGCCTATTTTCATGCCAGTATCATACTGTTTTGGTGACTATAGCCTTATAGTTTGAAATCGTAATGTGATGCCTCCAGATTTGTTCTTTTTACTTAGTGTTGCTTTGGCTCTGTGGGCTCTTTTTTTGTTCCATAAGAATTTTAGGATTGTTTTTTCTAGTTCTGTGAAGAATGAAGGTGGTATTTTGATAGGAATTGCTTTGAATTTGCAGATTGCTTTTGGCAGCATGGTCATTTTCACAATATTAATTCTACCCATCCATGAGCATGGGATGTGTTTCCATTTGTTTGTGTCATCTATGATTTCTTTCAGCAGTGTTTTGTAGTTTTCCTTGTAGAAGTCCTTCACCTATCCTCCTTGGTTAGCTATATTCCTAAGTATTTCATTTTATTTTTTGCAGGTATTGTAAAGGGAGTT